>CAUYRB010045284.1:0-25697 GCA_963574695.1 Propithecus perrieri | reverse complement strand
GAGAAAGAATTCAGAAGCCCGTCACAGAGAAATGAACAAAGATACTGAAATAATGTTAATAAAAACAGATAAAGCACTATTAGGCATCTACCCAAAAGAGCACAAAACATTCTACGATAAGGACATCTGCACCCGAATGTTTATGGCAGCACAGTTCACTATTGCAAGAATGTGGAAACAACCCAAGTGCCCGTCAATTCATGAGTGGATTATCAAAATTTGGTATATGTTTACAATGGAATATTACTCAATCATAAGAAATGACAGTGATCTAGCACCACTTACACTTTCCTGGATTAAACTTAAGCCCATTATCCAAAGTAGGGAACCACAAGAGCAGAAGAACGGGATCCATTTGTACTCACCATCAAATTGCTATTAACTAATCAACACATAAATGCACATATCAGAACAACATCTATTGGATGCTGGGGAAGGGGGAGGGCGGCGGGAGGAGGGGAGAGGAGGGAGGAGGGGACGGGTATTTGTATACACAAGGAGTGCAATGTGCACTACACGAAGAATGGACATATTTGAAACACGGACTTGGCGGGGGGGGGACCAAGGGCAACACACGTAACCTAAACATCTGTACCCCCATAATATGCTGAAATAAAAAAAAAAAAAAAGAAGGAAAACACACCGGAAGGAACAGAGCTGAGAGAAACTTCGAAAGAAAGAATATATTAATAGGACCTGGTCACCAAGTGGCATTGGAAGGTAAAAGGGATGATGAGGCTAAAAAACAAAACAAAACAAAACACCTTTTTTGCAAGTCTTGGGGACCAAAAGGAGACTAGTGTCGGTAGTAGTGGAAGGGCAGGAAAGGGTACTGTTTTTACAAGGGACAGACACTAATCTTAACTCCCCTAATATTCATTTTAGGTAACATTAGAACATACAGGTGGCAGGTGGGGGGGCAGGGATTTAGAAACTGAAGAGGATGTGAAATTGGAGGCTGGGGCTAAGACAAGTGCTGTAAACAGATTTAGGAACATCCCAAATACAAGTGGAAGGTGAGACTGTGAAGAAACACAGCGTGTGTGAGAATATGAATGATTTCCTCATAGAATTCATACACGTACATCTAGTATTTCCAAGCATGGCACAATCCTACTGGACACCTCCCCTTAGACACGTGGAGCACAATTAATGAATGAGCATGTTCGTAAACTAGGTCTACTGACTCCCATGTATCATATCCAGTTGGTTTCTTCTATTCTGGAACTATGAGGTAAACACATGTAAATATATATTGAGATCTGCTATGAAATTTGCATTTATTTTCTACCCAAACAAAACTTTTATACTTGTACAGAAAAGTACAAGAGATATAAATACATCTGGTTAAATACTTGTCATCAAATATCTTTTCATAAAAAAATCTTGATTAATTGAATGTAACACACATACATCATATTTCTAATAAAATATAAATAGGCTTTAGAAATTAAAGAAACAAATTATTCTTAGCAATTATATATTGAACTCTTGCTGATCTAATTTTCAAAACATTTAGATAAAATTAAGTTACTGTCTGATTTTTCCATGTCTAATATCATTTTCTCTAAATTAAATTAGTGGGATTTGTATAAAAAGTTATAGATAATATAACAAACCTAATACCAAAATAACCACTCATATAATTTATTCAGAACCATCTCTTAGTGATCTGGATAATGTTGCTATTTTCACTATGTTACCAGGTTAAGCCAGACATCTAAAAAAGACATCCTAATAAGAAATTCACATAGCTCTTACTACTTCTAGAAATATAAGAATATTCTACTGAAGGAGATATCCTTTCATTGTAAGTAGTCCCAAAGAGATATACTGTCAACTAATTTAATAACTGGGCATATATTTTTGCTGGGTACTTCTTGGAATCTTATAACATATTACAAAAGAGAAAAAGTCTACTGAAGTTAATTCTACCACTTACATTTTTAGAAAATTGGACATTACTATTTGGATTTCATTTTTTTTTTCAGTAAAGAAGTACTCTATTAGCCTCTGGACATATAACCACTACCATATAATATTTATTTTAGTAGGCTATAAACATCAGCATTATCTGCAAAACAAAATAGGTCAAAAAGCTAAAAGAAACAACTTGGGCTTTAGGAAGAGTTTAATTTTCCAGGTGATATAACTGGAGACCTATTGAAATAATGTTGTATTTTCTATTGAGTTATTAATGAAGGTTTAAGGCCCCGGAGACAGGGTAAGTATCAATATAAAAGGCTGGAGGGATGCCAGCATAGAGGTTTGCAGCTCCACTCTGTGGAAAAGGTGACCAGCAGGACTACAAACTTCTCTATCAGGGAGGAAAGAAAAACCTCAAGTAAATCTCTCTGGAAACATGCTGTATTGGGAGTCCCCAAGACCACCACCTTCAGGCTTGATGAGTTGCTAGAAAGATTCATAGGACTTAGAAGCTGTTATGTTCATGGTTACTATTCATTACAGTGAAAGGATACAAATTTAATTCAACATAGGGAAAAGACACATAGGATGAAGTTCTATGAAGTTCTTCCAGGTGTCTTCTCCCAGTGAAATCACACAGATGCACTTAATTCTCCCAGCAATGATGCATGAAAACTTGCGCAAAGTGTTGCCAACCAGGGATGCTTACCTGAGCTTTGGTGTCCAGGGTCTTTATCACCTGCTCGGACTCCAGCCCCACCTCAACCCTGCCCCAAGCTAAAACAGGCATTCGCCAGAGATCACACTGTTAGCATCAACTTCCTGGTCAAACCGGCATAGCATGGCCCAATGCTTCAGGCATACAAAACCATTCTTATCCAGCAGATTATGCCAAGGACTTGGAGTTCATCTCTGAGGAGCCACCAAAGGGCTAGTCCTGAAGACTGGCCTTACTTGGGAATGTGAAACCCAGACCTGCTGAGTTAACCCTTTCCTGCACACATATTAATGATCAGATTCCCCAGTAAACATACTAATGGTATTTACTAGGAATGGAAAGATAATGGAGAGTCTACATCTATAATATGTTTTCATATAACAAAATTTACAGATTTATGGACGATATGGCTTGCTAGAAAATAGGGAGTGGGTGATTATGCCCAATTCTTTGAATCCTTAGTCAAGTTTGGCGCTGGTTACGAGCTAGAATTTAAGAGAATCTAATTTGATAATTCCAGCATTTGTGTTATCAAAAGAGACATTAGTAGATGAGACAACTCTTCTCTACCTTAAGATCCAAATGGCACAAAATCAAGATAGTAAATAAATTAATTAGCAATATAACAACATTTGGGAAAAAAGAAATCCCTTTAAACAGTTTTAACAGAATGATCTAATTACAATTCCTCAAACCACATTCACACAAATGACTCTAGTCAGCCTAGCCATGATGCATTACTTCTTCTCAAGGGTCATATACAGCCTGGAGATAAGGGAAAGGTACTATCTCAGAGTCTACACATTGACAACAACCTGCAAACTCACCTGAACTAAATTCCATTTATAGCCTAAAAACTAAAAGATGTGTTTAATTATCAGTCCCCCAGTGAGTATGCTATCTTTTGGCGTTTATGAGAGTTACTAAACTGTTATGGCTTTTGCAAATATGACTGGCAATAATCCACAATTTATTGAGTTAATTAAGCATAATAATTGTCAAGAGCTAAAATAATGAGAAGGAAGAATTCTAATGAAATGCTATATAATGCCACAGAGTTGCACCAAGAAATGTAGACAATCTGGAGACTTTTCCCCAATAGATTGTGTGTGTGTGTGTGTGTGTGTGTGTGTGTGTGTGTGTGTGTGTCCTTGCTTTTAATGTATTATTCTATAAAGTATGGCATATTCCTAATGTTCAGAGTAACGGAAAAAAATTATTAAAAATTTAGTATTTTCCAGTACCTTGAATGTCTAATACTCTCTAGTGCTTAAATTCAGATATAATGAAAACATCTTCACAATATGAACATCCTATTACTGCTAATTAGAATCTCTTGATTCTAAGTGGGCAAAGATGTTAATGCTAAGTTTACTTTATTCAATTCAACATATTCATGAAATGCTTAAATAATCTTCCATTGCTTTCTTTTTAGTGATTGATTGATTGCAGTGACTTGGAACCATTGCCTTCTATATGTGTTATGTTCCAAGAGGTCTAGGCTGCAGGGTATTTGCTGCTTACATCCGTGAGTGCTTACTGAGTACCAGACCCTGGATTAGTATTCTCTCCCCTGGTGTAGTTGCTAGCTAAGACTTGCCTTTGAAGCTCCTATTGGTAGAATTATAACATCAGGAGAAGCAGTTCAGGGATAGAGGTCACTGAACTGATATGTCTCATATACTAGTCATTTGACCATGGTCTTTGACAGTTTTCTTTCTAAAGTTATATTTATTTCCCCACATCTACTCTACCTTATAATGATTCTTATCTCAACATGTCTGTTCCAGAGAAATCACTATTACATGGTGTTTTGAACCACACAATACATAATTATTATTTTATGCAATGATAGAGGGTTTCAGGGGTTACAATATCTCTGTACCAACACAGAATAGGTAGACAGGAAGATAAATATGTCCTAACAGGTCACCCTCACATCTTGATGGAATGGGACTCAGGAGTGAACACAACAGAAGAAAGAGAACTCATTGTGTTAAAGGACAACATGGAATGTCACCTGAAGTTAGACCTTCCTGAAAGTATGTGTGGAATTATGGCTTCAGTGTTGTTGGGATCAATGTGATTGAACGGTGAAGTCATAAGACTTTACTAGTTACTTCATAACTCCATCCGTGACTGTGTAGCCTGTCTCCCCAAGAAGCACGGTGCAACGTTTATGGATGGCTTCGAGTGAGAGAGCCCTGCAGCCAAATCCGTGTTCTGCCACTGCAAGGATCATCTGCGATCCTCGGATAAGATATTTAACCTGAGAGCACCAGTTTCCTGCTCTTGGTAAAAAAGGGTTGTTGTGATAATGTAATCACTGATTGAGACAGATATGGTCTCTGCCTGTCAAAGAATGATCACTTAAAAAGACTGCAATATCGTGACATCCTCTAGCTGTAACAGGATGATGGTATAATAAAAAAGCTAAATCACCCCAATGTTATTTTGCCTCAATGATTTTCATAATGGAAACTGGTCATCTACCTGGAAAAAACAGAGCTACATTTTAAAGGGAAGATTAAATTCTAAGGTAATTAAATGGCTCTTCATTTTTGAAGCCCCAGGAATTTTTCCTAAAGGAATCAAAGCAACAGAGTCAGAAGCTTCAGCCATCAGGCAGGTGGGGACAAAGAATATATTCATAGTATGGTAGAGACTTTTAGGAGTGTGTGTCATTTGTGAGTGCAATGTTATAAGTCAGAAACTTCTCATTGGATTAATATGATTTGATTTGATATGGATGTCTGAATATGCATCTGGGAAAGCAGGACTGTTTATTTAGGATTTAGCACCACCATGTTCTAGCCATAATCTAAGGTACCCTACAC
Organism: Propithecus perrieri; assembly: GCA_963574695.1. Taxonomy (NCBI): domain Eukaryota; kingdom Metazoa; phylum Chordata; class Mammalia; order Primates; family Indriidae; genus Propithecus; species Propithecus perrieri. Next base: position 20,216 of record CAUYRB010045284.1, on the reverse strand, counting down.
TCTCCCTAGAGATTTAGCTGTAAAATAAAAATATATGTCCTTTCTATCTCATAGAATGTGTTTTTGAAAAATCAAATTTGATGCTGCATATAAAACTGTTTAAAAAATATAAAGTGCTATCTCTTTATATCTCACATAAGATGGGATGATCATAATGATATTATAATAAGGCAAATAATGATCCAGATCTCAAAAAGCAGAGGACACTTAGTCAAATTGTTGTCCCTTTGTATATGGAAGTTCGAAAACTAAAAAGTCAAAAAGAATTTTAAAAAAGACAAAACATAGACTACAAATTAACATTTAAACTGAAAATTCTGCTAATTGTTAACGATCTCACACATGTAGAATATAGACTCTTGAGATCTCACACCTCACCTGTCATAAGCTGGATGCTTGTGTCCCCTCCCAGGAATTCTGTGTTGAAGCCCTAACCTCCAGTGTGATGGTGTTTGGAGGTGGTGCCTTTGGGAGCCAGATATATGGAATGAATTAAAGATTTAATGATTCAACTATTTTCTGGCACTTTCTGTGTCTGGAGAGACACAGGAAAATGGAGGGTGAGGAACAGTAATCCAGCTGCTTAAAATAATTACCTATAGAATATGGTGAAAACAAATGCCCAGATTTCTGGGTCTCTGAGTCAGGATAGGGGTGGGCAATTTCTTCATATGTGTTTTAGTCGCGAAGGGCTGCTTTGTTTCATAGAAAATGCTTTTCTTTGAAGTTTTTTTTCAATGGACCTAGTGGTAATTTTGGCAATAATTTCTCTAGCAGACTTGGGTATTTTTTATGTTCTGTGTTTTATTCTATGTCTAGGTCTTCACAGGTCGTTTACCCCAAGTTGGGACTGGCCACATCAAGGCTGAAAGCCTGATTCCATCTCAAATCTAGAGTCCTAAAAATAAAGTTGACATAGGAGATTTACTAGTAATATGTGGCTGAAAATTAGAGGATGGACCACTGCAAATCAGACTACAGCCCAGGATAAAATTGCTGCTTTTCCCTGGCTTTACTTTGCCTTAATGCTGTCCCCCAGATGACCACAGATCTATGCAGCAAACCCTAGAAATGGAAATGCTGGGTCAAAGCTTAAGAACATTTTTTAGAATTTCTATTATGTACATCAATTATTAGAAAATTTACATAATAATTTTAAAACTATTAATTTGAGAGGCAAAAAGGGCACCTCATTATTTTAATTTGCATTTCTTTGAATATTAGTGAGGGAACTTTTTTTTGATGTGTTTATTAACCACTTTTACTGCTTGCTTTTTAAATGACCAGTTCATGTCTTTATTCAAAAGACCCATTTTAAAAATAGTCACAGCACACTATAATTAAAGGGCCAGTTTCTTGGAACAGATCATTTCCCTGTATATTGTAAAGAAAGGTACTACACAAAGGTATTAACATTGTCAGGTAGTGAATGTAACTTGGAGAATAACGAGTACAAATAAAATTCTTCTATCTACTTTTTTAAAGCACAAGGCTTGTATTTCTGTTCTAATAAGGGAGTGGTGGAAGGTAGACAAGTGTTTTCCAAATGTTTGTGCTATTTTTGCTTATGCTTTTTTTATTCCAAGTCTAAACACTGAGACAGAATTGGTTTGTTATACATACATAACAATAATCTCTCCTTTTGGAGTTATCAGCTAAATGTTTCATTGTTTTATGGGACTATATAACTTTGTAGTTTCAATAACAGTTCATGTATCTAATAGAAAATTCTCAAAAGAAAAATGTGTGTGTTTAAAAAAAACTAGCATTCAGCAGCAGCACTAAATCAACAGTCTTTTTTACACTAAATTGTTATTAAGGGAACCATCCCTTGAGGGAGAGGTAATACAATGGTAACGTGTTTGGGGTTTACCCATCCTGAATACCCAGATCAGACTTAAAAAGTGTTCTCATTATATTTCTCCCCAAATCTCCAGAACCTCTAGTTAACACTTCTCAAACTTTCTCCATATTATATCGAGCCCTACTCTTACTGGTTTTCCTGACACAAATACTCAAGCCTCCTCAAGTCCACTGGCCTAGCCTCTTTTTGACATGAGATGTCCACCCTGTCTCATTCCACCAGTCCAAACCCTTAAGGGCCTGGTCAGTCCCCACTTTCCCTGAGAAACCCGTTCTAAACTGTCCAGCCTACACTGAACTTCCACTGTGCTTAACTGCTATTGCACTTGTTTTCTGCGTCACACATGCTATTGCCTGGTCACACACTCTCTTGTTTGGGTTTTAGGTATTTTTCACACAGATATCTCCTCTTCCAAATTAAATATTAGGCAGAGACACTTATTCCCTACTCCCAGCTTCTACACGAAGGGGTCGTAACTAGAGCCTCACCTTTCCCCACACCTCCCTCCTCCATTTGCTGCTCCCAGACTGTTATCTTCATCATGGCAAATAGATACTCAGCATGGAGGAGATCTGTCTTGACCAGAGTGTTTAGATCCCCACTGATGCTCACTGTGGCATTGGGATCATACCCGAGTCTCAGCAGGGAAGTGACATTCAGCTGTGTCCACTGAGAAGCATCAATGCCAGCCCTCACACTCATGCATTATGTTTTGTGTTTAACTGTTGGCAATTGATATGTCCCTCATGCATTACTTCAATAAAATATATTTCTAGATTATTTTCTGGGATCACTTATAGGCCAGAAGAAATTTAGATAAAGAAGCTAAAAATAGTCACATTTTTCTTTGCTGCACAATATGGCCAGAATAAAGCAAATTTTAGAGTATAGTTAGATTTGTCACTGAATGTTGCATAAGTTTCACAAGAATCTTCTTTAAACATTTATGCATTTCTATCTTTTGAAACAATTCTACCAGAAAATTTAATGAATTCCTTACATCACCTATAGTGCATTGGGGTCCCACTGGCAATCTTATTATTTCTCCTTGGCCAGGTATAACACTCCCCTACATCTCTGCCTTATAGCTACATGTGAACTGTTGAACAAAGATACTAGATATACCTTTATTTCACATCCATGCTCTTTAACAAGTTTCTGCCCAAGATCTAAGAATCAATTGGTATATGCTATACAAATAATAAAAGGAAAATCTTTCTTACTTTAGATCCAAATACACTTAAAAAGAAAAAAAGAAAAACATTTAGCATCTTACAATCTGTGACTATTTCCCTTGGAATAGTTTTCTCACTGATGAATGTATAGATCACATAACAGTTTTACTGAGAAAAGGCTTGGTATAGAAATTATGGGGTTGGGCCAGGTCTACATCTGCCAATCAGGATAAGACATAAAGAGTGAACTGGTTAGTGCATAGGTGCAGTCCTTAGACAGAATAGATTAATAATGATGAAAATGATAAATCGGATCCCCAGAACCCCCAAGGGAGCAGTAGTGGGAAGGCAGAGCAAGGAACCTGGAGTGAAATCAATACTCAAGGGCCAGCTTTAAGAACCGGGAAGCACACTAACAGCACAAAGCGAACCTCAGAGTAATAATTCCAAAAATTCCCTGGAATAGGTTACAATCTCCCTGTCTCAGTTCAGTAACTAGAGCAGAAAAGGGCCTAACAGCAGATGAATCTATCAATTTATGGATAGGAGTAAGGAGGGTCAGACTCAACTGAGATGGGATGGGGAAGCTAATGCAAAACTTTTCAACCCAAGTTTCCTGTGCACCTGCTCCAGCCACACCTTCCATGTATTACCTAGGCAATTCCTACACTGATAGAGTGGGAAGCTATTATTAGCTTCTCTTATGTTGTAGATATAGAGCATCCAAACAGCTAGTAAATTTCCTTTTTTCTAAAAAATGAAGTATGGTAGAAACATTTTGGAAAACAATTTGACAGTTACTTATCATTTTAAACATACACAGTACTTAACATATGACCTACCAATTCTACTCCCGTGTATCTACCCAAGAGAAATGAAAACCTATTTCCACACAAAGACATGTACCTAATTGCTTATGGAAGTTTTACTCAAAACAACTAAAAACTAGGAACATCCAAATATCCATAAAAGTGTATGGGTAAACACACTGGGTATATCCATAAGCTGTAATGCTACTCAACAACAGCTCTACGTGTGAGCTGCTGAGCAGGGACACCAGATACCCCTTTATTCCCCATATATTCATATCCATGCTTTTTAGAAAATTCCTGCTCAAGGTCTAAGAATCAATTGACACATGCTATGCAAACATGATTCCATCCATATGACATTCTGCTTGTAGGACGGAAGCCCCTGTTTTCTTGCTACGATTAGGTTAGTTTCACCCATGATAATCTCCATTCTGAATAACTCAAAGTCAACTGATTAGGGCAAGTCACTAAGAGGAGGGTATTCATTGTACAAGGGTGTGGGTCACTGGGAGTCATCTTAGAATTCTCCCTGCCACAAATAAGTACTGTAAAAGGCTTCCATTGCTATGCTGAACTTTCAGATGTGACAGCATATTGATTAATAAGTGATTTATTCAAAATTAAAGTACAGAATAGTTATTTTGTGTTATAAAAATTCTAAAACTTAATGAAAAAATTATATATTGTATTACTATCAATTATGACAAGAGATGCTAATTTTCAATAAATGTTTAAAATGGGAAATAATAAACACCTGGAGATGTGTTTTATCCAGCAACCTACTGGAGATACCTGCAAGGTTCAAATAGTTTTTTTTTGTTTTTTTTTTTTGAGACAGAGTCTCACTGTGTTGCCCAGGCTAGAGTGCTGTGGCGTCAGCCTAGCTCACAGCAACCTCAAATTCCTGGGCTCAAGCAATCCTACTGCCTCAGCCTCCCGAGTAGCTGGGACTACAGGCATGCGCCACCATGCCCGGCTAATTTTTTCTATATATTTTTAGTTGTCTGATTAATTTCTTTCTATTTTTAGTAGAGACAGGGTCTCGCTCTTGCTCAGGTTGGTTTCGAGCTCCTGAGTTCAAACAATCCGCCCACCTCGGCCTCCCAGAGTGCTAGGATTACAGACGTGAGACACTCGCGCTCGGCCCAAATAGTTTTTTTTTTTAACTGGATGTAATACATTTAGGGAAGAAAGGGAAAGAGAATTCAGGCACTGAAACAGGTTCTTTGCATACACTTTATTAATTCTCACAATAGCCCAGTGAGGTAGACATTATTAACTGCACTGTACAGATGAGGAGGTAAATAAATTCTGAGAGGCTCAATAAATTTCCCCAAGTCACAGAGCTGGTAAGTGATGGTTCAACAAATAAAGGTTTTAAAATAAATAGCATATGTGAAGGAAAGTGAGATGAATAGATCGTGTGATTTACTGCAAAGAGTGCAGACTCTGTGTCTCAAGATTTGGGTTTACTAAGCAAGAGAACGTGGATTCGTCCCTCAATTTTTTTAACTTTCATTTTCTTTAGTTGTGCAGGGGTTCAAGAGGAAAAAGAGCGTTATTTTTCTCACCAGTGTGCAGAACCAATAAAGTCATATACATAATGGCTTATCAGACTGGAATGTCACTTTATTGCTGATAAAGCCAATACTGGAGAGGGTGGCTTAGGTCTACCAGCCAATAGTCCCTACCTATTAAGTGCAGGTTTCCAGGCAAGTCCCCACAAGAAGAAGCTAGTACTCTATAACAGACACACTCGACAGTACCTGGGTGAAGAGAGCAGAAAAAGACCTACATCTGTGGGCTTTCATTAGATGAGTTCCAACCACTTGAGAAACATGGCCAGTGGCTGCACATAGCAACCAGGTAACTGACTCCATTTCCAAGGAAAATGGTAAGATCAGGGCAAGAGGCCAGGGGAATTTAGAAGTCTTCATTCAAGTAGAAAGGAGAATGGTAATTTAGGCAGCAAGACAAAACAGTGTATAATATATATAGAATGCACTGATCTTATTTCCAATAAAATATACTTTTTTCCCTCAATGATGAGAATAAAATTCCTGACATACAAAACCGATAGACAGCGTTTTTATAACACCCAAGACAAAAGGAAAAAAGGCATTACTAAATTACAAATATTCTCATTAATGTCTGCCACTGTCATAATTCACATACAAGCATCTTGTAAATTTAAAGTTGACACCCTTTCACTTTGGGCTGCTTCCTCTGCTATGTTGCTTTCCTGAGCAAATTTCCATTCAATATGACAATTTGCATAAACTGTAATTAGGTATTAGAGAATTCCCTGGCTCATAGAGGTCACGTACCTTGCCCATGTTCATAGGGCTAGTGTGGATGAAATCAGGAAATGCCAATGGCACTGGGAAATTGGTTTGGGGTGATTCTGTGCCTTTGAATTTTTCTGATGCTGGAGACTTGTGGATCAGGAATGCTCTGTGTAGCACACACTTACCAAGGGTCTCTTCATATGGAATTTAAGATCCACATTTTTATTTTTTATTACTGCAGTTGATTAACTGCAGAAGAACACAGGCGGAAATGATTACTAAATATTTCACTTAACTCCAGGACGTCTTCCTTTGTGAATCATTGGAGAAGCAACTATAAAACTCTGACCACAATTGTGTCAATGTGCATTTACCCTGATTCTTCCTTTGTGCCTTACAATATACAACAGCATTTCATCGAAGTCTCCCATATTCCCATGAACACTCCCAGAAAGCAGCTGATGCCCTGAATAAAATTTTTACATACCTAGCCTGGTGTCAAACATGGTTATTTGTTAGAGACTAAGTGATAACGGTGGTATGAACCGCAGAGTCACACTTTGCAGAGTCACAGGTGCAAGTCTCCCTCGCCCCTACTGTCTCAGTCTGTTCAGCCTGCTATAACAAAAATACCACACTGGGCGAATTAAACAACAAAAATTTATTTCTCAGTCTGAAGGCTGGGAAGTCTAAAATCAAGTTGCTGGCAGATTCGATATCTGGTGAGGACTTCCTGGTTCATAGACAGCTTTCTTGCTGTGTTCTCAAATGGCCACAAAGGGTGGAGCAGCTCTCTATGGTCCCTTTTATCAGGGCACTAATCTCATTCGTGAGGATTCCACCATCATGACCTAATTACCTCCCAAAAGCCCTTCCTAATACTATCATATTGGGGATTAAGATTTCAACCTATGCATTTCGAGGGGACTGCTGAAGGCAATCACCTATCAATCCTGCCTTAGATACCTGAAAGAGGCATTTCTCATCACTACAGAAGGGGTGGGAGTGGGAGTACATAACAGGGGCAGATGGAAGAGGGACTAAAGTACTGCAGAGAATAGAGCCCATACAGAGAAACATGACCAAGGCATGTGCTCAGTATTATGAGATCAAGAAACAAAATGATGTGTCATTGGGTGGAAGCTAGATTTTAATAGATGATTCAGGGGAATGTTTTCTTTTTTATTACTCTTATTACTTAATTGCTTGTGTGGGATGGGGAACAAGTCCAAAAATAATAGTTAAAACCTCATAGGTATTCTTAAAAATTGATTTGCATATTGTAAATGAACTTCTGCTGACCAATTCATGTAGTAACATGAAATATTAGCTTCACAAAAGAACAAGTTTTACAAAAATACTTAATCTTCAATCAAGCAAAGCCTATCTTACGAAACCACATATTTGCCAGCCCAGATTTTATTTATATGTATAAACACACATTACAATCTAACAGTAGGTGTTTTAATTTAAAAAAGAACTATTCTAAAACATGGATAATAAAATTCCTTCTCAACCTTACCTGGTTGGTTTTCTTTGTAATACTTTTTAAAGTGTTGGTTTACATTTTAAAAGCCTAAGATTTCAAAGGAACTGCTTGATGCAATATTATCTTGGCAAAAATGCAATCACTACTGACAGAAAAACTCAGAAACACCAAAAGGCTAAAAATTAACGGTATGGTAAATTGGCACACTCGTACAATGTACAAAATGGCAGTGAAGCATTCATTAATTACTTTTGGAATTATTGTGCCTAAATATTGTATTAGACTCTTACAGGGCATAAGGAGCAGGCCATGCCCAGGTCACCTGATGTGCATTTATTACGTGTGTGTGAGGAAGAAAAGAAACGCTGGAATCTATTCGGACTTTATGAAGAGCTAGAAAAGGTTTCCTTATTCCTGAAAGAACAGTAACCCAGGCAACCCAAAGAGTGCTGGAGACACAGGCATCTGGTCACCCCTCTGAAGCCAGCTCTCTCTTGCTCCCTGCTCCATCTACTGAGGCCACCATAGCAGTGATGCAGCTTCTTTTCCAGTTCCCCCCTTTACTGCTTATACACACAGTACCTGTTTCTACTGCCTTCTCTGGAAATCAAAATGACTGAGAAAGAGAATTTAATCAGATCCATAGGTACCATCCAATATGGAGACTTTCTATGGAACAGAGTCCTCAAACCAGATCCCCTCATAGGCTGGGGGCTCTGGTACATCTAATCTATGCAGAAAGTTACTTTGGAAATAAGAAAAGGGTGGATTAATCAGCAATGGTCATGATAATCAACCCACATGACAAAAATCATGGGGGCTTATCCAGAAGAAAGTGCTTGTGGACCTTAATTCTAAAGGGAAAATAGCCATGGCAAGTCCCTAGAGTTCCATGGCCTTATCACTACCTCAGCAGTATGAAGAAATGTTATGGAGAGGAAAAAGTGAGTACAGAAAGGTCCCTGCTTTCATAGAGCAGCTAGTTTCAAATTATTAATAATGTGCTTTAGGTGGGATGATATTAATATTTAGTGTTTTCACAAGAGTTTTGCATTATCTTCTACCTTAGCTTATAGAACCTCCCTCCCTGAGCCATACAGCATGTTTCATGAGAAACACTTGAAATCAGGTACTCAAGTTAAAATTTCTTCTTGAAGTTCACAGGAGGGATGCATTACTTTACAAAAGAGGCTGCATCAAGTTTACGTTCTTTTTTTTTTTTTTTTTTTTTTTTGAGACAGGGTCTTGCTTTGTCACCTGGGCTAGAGTGCAGTGGCGTCATCATAGCTCACTGCAACCTCAAACTCCTGGGCTCAAGTGATCCTCCTGCCTCAGCCTGCTGAGTAACTAGGACTGCAGGAGCATGCCACCATGCCTGGCTACTTTTTCTATTTTTTGTAGAGATGGAATCTCACTCTTGCTCAGGCTGGTCTCAAACTGCTGGCCTCAAGCAATCCTCCCACCTCGGCCTCCCAAAGTGCTAGGATTATAGGCGTGAGCCACCATGTTCAACTGCTAAGTTTACATCTTTAAAAAAAAAAAAAATCAAAGATTTTTGTAACCAACATGATTCTCTAAAATTAAAAAAGTAAAAACAAGTCTCATTTCTATATTCACTTAATAACATTCTTTTTTTTATACAATTCAATGGTTTTTAATGTATTCACAGAGTTGAACAACCATCACCACAATAAGTTTTAGAACATTTTCATTACCTCGAAAGGCAACACTGTACCCCTTAGCTTATTACCCCTAATCCCCAGTCCTCTCTCACCCCTGCCCTAAGCAATCACTAATCTGCTCTCTGTCTCTACAGATTTGCCCATTCTGGACATTTCATGCAAATGGAATCATATATTTAAATCAACAAATTTGTCATGTTGCTAATAAACAATCTCTGAGAATAACGCTTGCCTCCACCAACAAACCAAACCTTTATCAGTCTTTATATCACATCTTATGATTATTTTATAACTATTGCCACCACTAAACTGCAAGTTCCTTGAGGCTAGGAGTAGCATCTTTCAACTCTGCAGCACCAGTACCTAGCCAAGACTACATGTTCAATGCATGTTTGTTGATTGAATGAGTGAAGGTACCACCTGTATTTAGTTGCTTTTAAAAATAAATGCCTTTTCAATTCTAAAGCATAATCAATATGCATTTAGGCCACTAGATTTCACAAGCGTAAGAAACCGAAGATGACCTTCATAGAAGCAATCAGTGAGGGGTAGAGGACAGACTACAACTAGTGAAGAGAGTTAGTATTAATATAAGGTAGCAGTGAATGTGGTGTATGCCTTCTATAATAGAAAGTTCTATAATAGAAAGACCAAGTAAAACAGAAATTAAAGGCATGGTAAAAATAGGGGCTACTTTTTAGAGAAAGAGCCAGAAGACAGGAGAGTAAGGGATCAAGAGTAAAGGAGGAGAGAAGAGTTAATCTTGGAGAGGAAAACGAACTTTCTCCTTGGGGATGGGATTAACAGTACTACGGATGAATTGAAAAATAAGTTCATCTAGTCACACAATGGATTAAAAATATTATAGACTATGTGAATGGACTATCTGTACTCTAACAGTGGGTAATCTGACGAGGCATGAAATTCCACCTAAAAATTATATTTTGTTGCTGCCCTGAAAATATATAAGAAAGTTCTTCATTCTTACATGTTTTTCTGGAACAATAGTAGGAACTGTTAATTCTTAGTTCGCAATTTTTAAAATCAGTGAATATCGTAGTAAATATAATTATCAGAATTAAAACCTGTAAATCTCATCTATAAGATGATTTAAGCATGAACATTTTAAAACCATCAGCTTGTTCATACTGCTACATAAATTGATATATTCTTGATCAAAAGCAGTTTCCATTATATACGATTTAGGTTTTCTATGGTTAATTAAACTTGGAAGCAAAACAAAAACAAAAAGTATTTTAGCACAATCCAGCTATGTTAATAATTATTTATTATGTTAATAATTTTCTCAGTGAATTTGCATACCCCTGTACACACACAGAGAGCAATTAGGAAAAATGTTGCGAAATCAAAAAAAGAATTGAGAGCTAAAGTGACATGAAGCAAAATAGCCACCGATTGATTTATTCCAGAGGAAACTTCTATTCACTAAGTGGTCCTTACTGTCAGTATAGAGCAGGAAAGTGTTGCTAAAAACGTATTGTGAATAGCACATAGCATGTAAAGGAGAAGTGGCAGACAAAACTCCCAGTCTTAAGGCAGACAGACAGAACGTGCCAGATAGCAGCTTCTGGGCCTGGATTAACCCTTAAGGCAGTGAACGTCCCTCTTCCACCATAGCCAAAGAGCTTGTGTTTCTGAGATGTCTCAGCCTGCTTCTTCAATGTCACCTACAGCTGCATTCACTTCCAACAGACTGAAGAAAAGAGCAATCCTCTGAGATCTGAGTAACACTTGTGATTTCTATCTACAGGCATTTAGGAATGAGCACAGAAAAGATAAAACAGGGCCCCTAAACAGTAGTGGTGTGATCAGACAGAACAGATGTTAGTAGAGGAATCACTTAAAGAACACCAGGATGGGCTCTACTTTCAGCAGTTTGAGCTAGCCTCTCCCAAGAAGTAACTCTTGAATGATACCATGTTTCAAAGACATGACTTAAGGGGGTGAAACTATCAGATTCTGTGGGACTAGAGCTGTCAGATGGGTTTCTCCCAGATGAAGTGGCATGTTAGCAGCAGAAATGCCCATCAAATTCTATGGAAAAATCTAGAGGTACCTACCAAGCTCTGCTGCCAATAAGCTAGCTGCTAAAGGGACTTAATTATACCTAGACATTCTTGAACGACCGTGAAGTTCTGCGGCACTTTCAAGACAAAAAGAGGCAAAGAGAGTAGCAGCTCCAGGATTCTTTGCCCTCAGGAGTGTGCTATTAAGGTGATTATGTATATCCATGTCCATAGTCATAACTACATGAAAGTATCTCAAGGCGTATTTTTGCATATTGAGCTAATGAACTTTTTTCTCCCCATTTATGTTATTGTCTGTTCTGATTTGTTTCAGAAAATAAGAGAAAAAAATCATTTTTAAAACAGTCATGAATAAAGAAACACTAATGCCTTCTTTTTCAACAGAGAAAACATTATGTCGAATAGTCGATACAAATTTTAGACACAATCTTTATAAAATTTCATCTGATAGGGGTTTCAGCTTCTTGGCCAGGGGCCACATTTACCCTCCCACCTAAAACAACTAAGGAAACCAGGCAAAATATACAAAACTACATTTTTTAAGACAGTGGATATCATCCAGTAAAGGACAATAATCCTTGGGAAATCGGAAACAAACAAGGTAAGTCCTGTCTATCCCAAATTATACCTGGAAAGTTTCCAGCCTGAGGTACAGAGAGGAGTAACTGAGGAGGACCCTGTTCTACTCTCTGGGTTGAGGAGATGGAGTTAAGAGTCTGAGGAGAACAAGGCAGCTCAAGTTCATAGGAGACAGTAGCCGAGGGGTGAGAGCTGCACAGAGAGAAAACCCCAGTGATCTGTCGAAGATCCCACTCAGGTATCCAGCAGAGAAGTGATCATATCCATGAGAAAACTACCCAATGCCAGGGAAGGAGCCATCAGAAATGGCAGTACATTCTCTTTTCATTTGCCTATCTTCTTCTAAACTTAGAACAGTTGGTTCTTTGAATTGGGAAAGAAGGAAATATTTTGACAGTAAATATAAAAGGCAAAAGGAACCTCACTTAATTTCATTAAAATTAAAGTCTTGCCTTTCCGCGCTACCCAGAGAGGGGCCCATACGACGTTGTTCTGGATTCCCGCCATAACTTAAAGGGAAACTTTCACATGTCCGGAGCCCTTGACGTCCTGCAAATGAAGCAGGAGGATGACCTTAAATTCCTTGCAGCAGGAACCCACTTCGGTGGCACCAAGCTTGACTTCCAAATGGAACAGAACATCTACAAAAGGAAAAGTGACGGCACCTACATCATAACTCTGAAGAGGACCTGGGAGCAGCTTCTGTTGGCAGCTCGGGCCATTGTTGCCATTGAAAACCCTGCTGATGTCAGTGTCACATCCTCCAGGAATTCTGGCCAGCGACCTGTGCTGAATTTGCCGCTGCCACTGGAGCCACTCCTAGTGCTGGTGCTACACTCCCAGAACCTTCACTAACCAGATCCAGGCAGCATTCTAGGAGCCGCGTCTTCTGGTGGTGACTGATCCCAGGGCTGACCGCCAGCCTCTCACAGAGGCGTCTTATGCTAACCTTCCGCCATTGCTCTGTGTAACACAGATTCTCCTCTGTGTTACGGGGACATCCCATGCAACAACAAGGGAGCTCACTCAGTGGGACTGATGTGGTGGATGCTGGCCCGTGAAGTTCTCCAAATGCATGGCACCATCTCCCGTGAACACCCGTGGGAGGTCACGCCTGATCTCTGCTTCTACAGAGATCCTGAAGAAATTGAAATGGAAGAGCAGGCTGTTGCAGAGAACGCCATGACCAAAGGGGAATTTCAGGGTGATGGACTGCTGCAGCTCCTGAGTGCACTGCTACTCAGCCTGAGGTTGCAGACTGGTCTGAAGGCCTGCAGGTGCTCTGTACCTATTCAGCAGGTCCCCACTGGTCTGCAATTCCTACTGCTCAGGCCGCTGAATAGGTAGGAACAACCACTGAGTAGTCTTAAGTTCTTCCACAAATTCTTAAACAAGATGGAAATAAGGTTGATGGAAAATAAACATGAGTTTTTCCCCCCCCCAAAAAAAATCCAAGTCTTTAAGGTGGGGCTATTCCTATATACATTTATATATATAATTTTTACAAACAGCCTTGAATCTATTATTTCAATGGTGGATATATGAAGCAAATTTATAAATGTATATAGATATATAAGGCAAATATATAAAGCATTTAAAATTTATTTGCTTTCAAATAAGAAGCTTTTAGTCCTACTTTCTTTTTTTTTTTTTTTTTGATAGAGTCGCACTCTGTTGCCCGGGCTAGAGTGTCATGGCATCAGCCTAGCTCACAGCAACCTCAAACTCCTGGGCTCAGGATACTCTCTTGCCTCAGCCTCCTGAGTAGCTGGGACTACAGGCGCATGCAATCATGCCAGCCAATTTTTTCTATTCTTAGTAGAGACAGGGTCTCACTTTTGCTCAGGCTGGCCTCAAACTCCTGAGCTCAGGCGATCCTCCCGCCTCAGCCTCCCAGAGTGCTAGGATTACAGGCATGAGCCACCGCGCCCCACCTTTAGTGCTATTTGCATTTGGGGTAAAAAAAAAGAATTACATTTCTGAATAGAATATGTTAAACTATTTCTAACATAAACCTCCACCTGAAAACTACAAATTCTGAGATGTAAAAAATTGTTGTCAAGGAATAACTTAGAAGACATTTAAGGCTCGGGTAAAGATGTTTGGGATTGGGGTCCCCTAGTCCCTCCCAGTGGTCACTAGGGGCTGCTTCTGCTCTGAAGAGCAAATGCAGAAATTTTAGGATCAAGTACTTCAGGGCCCTCTAGTGGCCACTGCTCACCACTGCAATCTCATTTTGGTCCATCTTGACCCTCGCAATCTTCCTGCAAATACTTTCTTCCTCTAACCACATGAGCAGGAACAGCTTTTACAGCACCTTGCTAAATGCCATAAAAGCAGGCACTGTCCTAAAGGTGAGAGTTTATCGAGTTAGACATTTCTTGCACCCCGGCATACATATTCTGGCAAATTTGAAATTTTTCAATGCACCAAGCAGCAAATGACAGCAGGGCCAAATTCAAGACAGCTAACTCCAAGGATGAATTAAGGGACATTACTACAATAAAATTATCTCTTCATAGCTTTTGAGTTTAACAAATCAAAAATATAGATTTAGAAAAAAAGAAAAGAAATTCTTTCAATAGTGAGGACATTGAAAACAATTCCTAGGGCAGCAACTACTGATTTACACATATGTTGTTATTCTATGGCTTATCAGTTTCAAGACACTTCACTTGGATCTCTCCCTCATCTTTCTTCTCTTTTGTTTTAGCCTAAGACATCAGAATGTATGCATAAGTTTTCTTTTGGGCATAAACTAGGGATGGAAATACTGTTCCTAATTTCATCATTAACACAATTCTTTGTGTACTCTTCCTTTATATAGCTGCAATGGACACATTCTCCAAAACTTATAACTATTGCCTAGAGTATCAGTCCTCCCTGAGTTTCATAAAAATCTTTTTTAGTTGATATGCCCTAGTTTATATAACCACACCTTCCTAGTATATTAGGTATTTGTTTCTAGTGTTTTACTATTACAAACAGTACATTACTTAGCATTTCTAAAAGTCTGCCTACTTCTGAACATTTAATTAAGTGAATGTTAATCCAAAAAGCTGATCAAATTTCAAGTATATTATTATTACAAAGTATTCTAGACAAAAAAACTACTTATATGCCATGATATGCGCTTACATGGCCTAGAATGGATTTAAACTGTAATAAACTTGCCCCAAACAGAGGTACTCATCCAGCCCTGGTTGATCAGACTAGACCAAGCATCCTTTCTAAAAAATAATCCCTAAGCTTTTAAATGACAGTCTCTTAGATCAACCAAATAACATAATACATAGGAAAATCTAACAGTATCTATCATATATAAACATAATAAATGTCAACTACTGAAAATTTCTATCTTGTACTTCTGCAACATTACTGGTGAACCAAAAAGGAAACAAGCAGGGAAAGTGTGGAAGCAAAAGTGACATTTTGTTCTGCCCTTATTATGAATACGTCATATCACAACACCCAGTGAAGGGAGGAAATTTATACTTTGCAGCCTGTGATAACCTAAAAAGTCACCTCATGCAGTGCAAGTTCCCCAAATCAATGAAACTTTGAGCATTTCCTGAAAGTTACTGCAACCCTAACAAATACATGTTATACCTGACTATGTAACCTCTGCAGATATAATACCTTAAAAATACTTTTTCTACCATAAATAGACTAACTATAAGCTTGGTCATGTTGGGAGGAAAACTTTTCCTCTGCCAACTTAGGTTTAAATGATCTGGGGCTTGTGAAGTAATTGACAACAGATTAATAGGACAAAAGTTTATTCTCTGCGCATGAGAGAACACTCTATAAAGAGTCAATTCCAAAACAGCTAGGGCTTCAGTGGAAAAGTATGAAAGGTTCTGATAAGATTCATTTACACAATTTTTTTTTTTAAGAATGACACAGTTTTAAATATTAGTCACCTCTCTGTCTGGAAACTCCCTTGGAGGGAGTTTATGATAGAAGAAGTCTTGGACAGCTCTGCTTTTAGTCAGATAAAAGGCTTCTTTCTACAGCTATTGTTTGTGCAAGTGTTTCAGTTTAAAGTACTCTTTATGCCTTTCTGGTGGGTTGTTGATTCCTTCATTTCCCCCATTTGAAACCACGCATGAAGTTTCACAGAGAGCTGGATCACTTGCAATGGAGAAAAGACTTGGATTAGAAGTTGAGAGGTAAGAGAGCTGCAAACTGAAAGAGCATAGATTAAAACAGGGAGAATAATTTAAACACACTGCCCCATGGAGTCACTGAACCGGTCTCCCAGTCCTGGGAATAGGTCAGTCCAATTAAATGGCTGTGCCTCATTTGTCTGATGTTTCAGAACGTTGACCTTTCCTTTTAAATGATGTAGATTTGACATTATTTGTCTTGTCTGATTTACACAGAAGCAGCATAGTCGCCAACGAGTGCACAAACTCCTCCTTGTTGGGCAGTCAGCATATCTAGGGACACAATTTTGAAGTACAACAAAGGATAAACAGCTAACTTCTTTTTCTTTTATGGTTTTATTTTTATTTTGTTTTGGTTTGTTTTAGAGACGGGGTCTCACTATGTTGCTCTCGAATTGAACTCCTGGGCTCAAGCAATCCTCCCACCTCAGCCTCCCAAGTCGCTGGAACTACAAGTGTGAGCCACCACATTTGGCTAAACTGCTAACTTCTGATTGGCATGCTTCTAAGGTCTTCACGGTGGCACTAGATCCTTGTTCCATTACTTTGTAAAAAGCTTAGGATTGTTCTTTCTAGACCACAAGTTTGCGGACTTGGAAAAAGCTTCCTCATTACTGAATGGAACTTCGTGTTGCAATACACGAGTGGATTTGTCTCATCAGGTGCATCTATGTGGTATTACTTCACGTAGGAAGGAAGCCAGGTTTGTAATTTGGCTCGCATTCAAAGTGGGATACCTGGTGAGGAAAGGCACTGGACATCCGAGTCCACATTGCCCTGACCACTTAGGTGAAAACCCTTTATCTTACTGCCACATAAAAATGAGACCAGTGTTGTTTACGGACAAGTGGAACCTGTGACCCACAAGGTTGTAGTCCAATGTCTTTCATGACCCTTGCCTTCAGTTATGTTGGGATCTGCACATCTTCACTTCCAATGTGCCTCTGTCAGGCTATAAGAGCAAAACAGGTTGTGAAACACCTGGTGGAGAACCCCTTCGGTTTGGCCTTTGTAACTATACAGATGTGTATTATTTCCTCACAATGTCAGGCCAGAATTTTGGTCCACCTTTTTGTAGTCATGGATGTTGGGCAAGCCAAATAGGGAAACAGTTAAGCCATTCCATACCCCACTAGTTTTTCCTACAAACCAGGAGTATTGTCCTATAACTTGACATTCACTCACACTGAAATAATTAGTTGTAGCTCAAGTAAAATGTCAATGGAGAGTCCTAAAGTGCCATCTGTGAAGCACAACCATAGAGTCAGATTGCAATAGATTTCTGAAATATTGCCTAGAAAAGGTTCAGTGCTGTATTTATTTTCAATGCAGAGATATTTCTTTCCAATAGTCTTACTTGAGCAAAAGGTTAACCTTGAATTTCCATGGAGGTTTCTCAGTGTCAAATTAATTTGCCATAGAAGGAGATAATTTCGTCTTCCTGCTTATGGATACTATACCCTTTTATACATCCACTGTCCAGAATAAGCCCACCAGGTATTAGCATTGGTGAGAACAAAAACCAGTTCAGGTTCTTCTGCATTATCTGGATGTTAACCTAACAAGCAATTAGACTAATTAGTTAAGATGGCTAGGGTTTGGAAGACGAGCACAAGTGGGTGTTGGGTTTGTGCTAGAATTGTCAAAAAGTAGTAAGGGTTAGTTGAAACAAGATCCACTTTAAA
Organism: Propithecus perrieri; assembly: GCA_963574695.1. NCBI lineage: Eukaryota > Metazoa > Chordata > Mammalia > Primates > Indriidae > Propithecus > Propithecus perrieri. Next base: position 2,425 of record CAUYRB010045284.1, on the reverse strand, counting down.
AAGAAGACCACTGTTGAGGTTAAGACAAGCAATTTCTAGCTAATCTTTCTATAAATGAAAAGGGAGGGGATTTATTAAAATTTCTAGGTCAAAGCGTTTTTCAAATCAAGGAGAGAAAAGGTTTTAAGGAAAGATAGATGGAAACAAAGTTCTTAATCTTACATCTTGGGTAAAGCTGTCTACTTCGTGATGTCATTTGCTTCTGAAGCCTGTGAGTTGGTACTGGATAATTTTTAATTTGAGCTCATTCATAGATACGGTCTTCTAATTGCAATGTAGTGATGATCTGAGGTCTAGATTGGCATGGCTCATGTGAATCCAGGAGGCCTTTTATTTTGATAGCAGTGTTTCGTAGGGTTCCTCCTAGAGAGATAACAGTGTGTGTTTTCTTCTTCTTTCTTCTTTAAGAGTTGGGGTCTTGCTTTGTTGCCCAGGCTGGAGAGCAGTGATGCCATCATAGCTCACCACAGCCTTGAATTCCTGGGCTCAAGCGATCCTCTTGCCTCAGCCTCCTGAGTAGCTGGTACTACAGGTGCACGCTGCCATGCCTGGCAACTTTTTTAAAAATTTTGTGTAGACAGGGTCTCATTATGTTGCCCAGGCTGGTCTCAAACTCCTGGCCTCAACCAATCCTCCCACTTGGGCCTCCAAAAATGCTGGGATTAAAGACATGAGCCACCATGCCCTCTGATTATTCCTCATCAGAGAGGAATAATAGAGTGGCAGGTTAAGAATATTACAACAGTACAAGATGATGGAAGGATTGGTTAGTAGGGCCTATTCATAGGTGATCTGTCATCAAGTAGATATACCATCTTTTATGGGCTTATAAGAGAGCTGAGGAACATAGAGGAGTATAGGGGCAGCAGTGTATGGATACTGGCTTTGTCAATAAGGGTGGCAGCTGAACCTACTGTGTCTAGACATGGAAGCATGCCTGATGCTAATTAATATAAGAAATATGCTGTGGGACATATCTAGGTTGACAATGAGAAATATTTTATGGGGGAAAAAATATTGTTCTATAATACCCATAACAATCCCATTGTTTTTATGGCAATATAGCTGAAAAGGGTTGTCAAAATAGGGTAGTTGAAAGGCAGAGGGTATGGTCAATGCTAACTTCAATGTTTCCAAAAGGGCCAGTGCCTCAGAGTACCAGGTAAAGTGTTCTGTGGTTATAAAAATCTGAGAGGAGAGCACATAATGGTTAGGCAAGAACAGCAAAATTGGGAATCTACAGGCAGCAATAGCCAGCTGCCCCTAAAAATCTGCATAATTGTTTCTTTGTCTTTGGGAAAGGGATGGATAAAATTGATTCAAAGCATTTGGGGGTGAGTTTTTGAGTACCCTGAAATATTTTGTGGCCTAAGTAACAGTTGCTTATACCCACTGGAGTTTGGACCTGGAGGCTTTATGATCTCTGTCAGCCACTGTCTTCATTTGAATAAAGGAGTCCAGAAGAGCACCTGTCTGGTTTGCTTGCAAAGTGGATGGTCATCAATATATTGGGCAAGAGTGGAGCCTTTAGTAAATTTTATAGAGCCTAAGTTGGCTTTGAGAACTTGGAAAAATATTGAGGAGGACTCATAATAACCTTGAGGTACACAAGTCCATTTTAATTAGCTATCCTTAAATTTCAATGCAAAGAGGAACTATGAGCCAGTGTGTAATGAATGGTATCGAGAAGAAAACTGGGCAGAAGTCAACCACTATAAACCAGGCTGTGCCAGTAGGGATTGAGGTAAAAATGGTGGCTGGGTTAGGAACTATTGAGTTGTGAAGGATCACAAAGGAGTTTATGAACTATTAGATCTCGCACAAATCGAGAAATGTGATTTCCACCTGAATCAAATTTCCCCTCTTTCTTTACTAGTAAGATAGGTGTATTGCAAGGTGAGGAGGTAAAAATAAGGACACCTTGTTGCAAAAAGGGGGCCTATAATAGGTTTAATTCCTCATTCTGCATGTCCAGTGAGGAGGTATTGGGCTATAGATATGAAAGGATTATAAAAGAACACTATGAAGTATGGTAACAAACTGGATAACCTATAAGAAACAGACAAATTTCCAGAAACAGACAACCCGGCAAGACTGAATCAGGAAGAAATAGAAAATATGAACAGGTCAGTAACTAGTAAGGAAATCAAATCACTAATTAAAAACCTCCCAACAAAGAAAAGCCCAGGACCAGATGGCTTCACTGAAGAATTCTACCAAACATTTAAAGAATTAATACCAATGCTCAGGCCAGGTGCGGTGGCTCACACCTGTAATCCTAGCACTCAGGGAGGTCGAGGCGGAAGGATTGTTTGAGCTCAGGAGTTCGAAACCAGCCTGAGCAAGAGCGAGACCCCGTCTCTACTAAAAATAGAAAGAAATTAATCAGACAACTAAAAATATATAGAAAAAATTAGCCGGGCAT
>CAUYRB010045283.1:0-51830 GCA_963574695.1 Propithecus perrieri | reverse complement strand
CACAAGGTGAGACCACTCAACTCTTGCCACATACTAGCATCTGAAAGGTTGTATCGTAACAGAGCAGTGTTGGGCATGAAGGAAGGCAGAGAAGTTGGTGCCCAGGGATTTCTGACCCTGTCATTGAAGAGATCTCTTTAATGTGTAGCTGATGTGTGAAAGAAAGGAAGGAAGGAAGGAAGGAAGGAAGGAAGAAAGAAAGAAAGAAAGAAAGAAAGAAAGAAAGAAAGAAAGAAGAAAGAAAGAAAGAAAGAAAGAAAGAAAGAAAGAAAGAAAGAAAGAAAGAAAGAAAGAAAGAAAGGAAGGAAGGAAGGAGGGAAGGAAGGAAGGAAGGAAGGAAGGAAGGAAGGAAGGAAGGAAGGAAGGAAGAAAGAAAGAAAGAAAGGGTCAAGGAATAGGAACCAGATCCTAACAAAGCTGAAACCGAAGTCCTGACCAAACCGTAAAGGAATGCAGAGTGTGGAATTTGAGTATAACCAACCTGGTAGGGTTGGAAAGCACCTGGGCTTCTCTTTGGTCTATGCTAACAAAGTGTAACAGCTAGCCTGAGCAAAATTCAAGAGAGTCCACCAGTAACTAAACTTCCAGTTAAAATAAAAATCTTCGGAAAATGAAAACAGAATTCCGCACTTCTATAAAATATTATTCACATTGTCTAGTATTCAGTAAAAAATTAACTGTTATCAACAAGGGTGTCAAGATGATTTAGTGACTAAAGAATAGTCTTTTCAACAAATAGACTATTGAAAATAGATGCAAGAAAAAATATCACATTGGACTACTAATTCACATCAAATACAAAAAAGTAACACAAAATAGAATACAAAAAAAAAAAAACCCTCAGAATGTGAGCTACAAAATATAACCCTTAAGAGAAAACAGGTAAATATTTTGAGCTTGAATAAAATGCTTTTATCTTTTTAGATCTTAGCAATGACATATAGCTTTTAGACACAGAAGGCAAATATTATTACAATACATTTTACTGAAAGTAAATGAATGGCATCAGGATTATATATAATATAAATCTTTCACATTGAGGTCATTTAAATTTATACCAACTAATTATTAGTTTTGGTTATCAATCCATAAACTTCTGGTTCTATCATACATCCCTTAACTGATCCAAAAACGTTTGCTGAAGAGGAGCAGAGCAAGATGGCCGACTAGAAACCTCCAGGGACCGGCCCTCCACATGAACACCAAATTCAACAACCATCGATGAAGGAAGCACCTTCGGAAGAACCAGAAATCAGGTGAGCTATCACAATTCCTAATTTTAACATTATGTCAAAGAAAGAAGCACCGAAGAGGGCAAAAATGCAGTCTTCCATCGCCTTTGCCACCACTCCCCATGTCAACGTTGCTGAATGGAGAGAGAATCTGTGTGTCGAGGGGAGAGAGATTGATGTGATTCTGGGACTTTTCACTGGAACTCAGGGCCACCCTGACAGAGAGAAACACAGCACAGGCTAGAATTCTGCTGGCACCCACGGAGGGAGCATTTAGACCAGCCTGGCCAGAGGGAAGTCCTCTGCCCTGAAACCCAAGTGCTGGCTAGCTCTGCTACCTGCTGACAAAAAGCAGCTGGGCCTGGAAAAAATTGGTGTGGCAGTTATGCCATAAAGCCTGCAGTCCTTCAGCAATTCCCGCAGCTGTGCTGGCTCAGAGCCAGTGGACTTGGAGTGCGCATGACCCAGTGCGACACCAGTGGTGGTGGCCAAGCCAGTGCCTGTGTCACCGCAACCCCCCTCCCCCCCGCCATTCCAGGCAGCGCAGCTCAGGGAGAATCTTACTGCGCTTGGGGAAAGGAAAGGGAAGAATTTGGAGGACTTTGTTTTGCAACTTTGGTATGAGGTTAGCCACAGTCAAATAAAGTACCACGCAGATTCCTGAATTCATGATTCAAGGCCTTAGCTCCTGGATGGCATTTCTAGACCCACCCTGGACCAGAAGGAAACATGCTGCCCTGAAAGGAAGGACCCAGGCCCAGCAAGATTCACCAGCTGCTGACTAAACAGCCCTTGGGCTTTGAATAGACATCAGAGGTAGCCAGACAACAGTCACCACGGGCTTTGGGTGAGACTGGGCTGGCCTCAGGTGTGACCTAACAGAGTCCTAGCTGCAGTGGCCATGAGGAGTGCCCACATTACACCTCCTCAACTCCAGCAGCCTAGAGTGAGGGAAGAGAGTGAGAGACTTTGCCTGATAATTCAGGGAATTCTCACGTATCACACCCAAGTCCACCAAAGTGGTGCCACTAGGAGTCTGTAAGATTCACAGCATTACTGGGCTTGGGGCGCTCCCCCCACCACCCCAGTACAGAAACAGATGTAATAACAAAAGACTTAGACCACAACACTGGATTCACTTGGAATATCTGGAAAGCCTTATCAAGAAGGAGAGGATCAAACAAGCCCAGACTGTAAAGGTTAAAATAAATACCTACCAGACATAGATGGACATCCATAGCACCAAGAGAATCCAGGAAAACAGGATGTCACCAAACAAACTGAATAAGGTACCAGTGACCAATCCCTGAGTGATGGAGATACGTGATCTTTCAGACATATTCAAAACAGCTGTCCTGAAGAAGCTCAATGAACTTTGACACAACGCAGGGAACATTCAGAAGCCTTTCGGATAAATTTAACAAAGAGATTGAAATAATAAAAAAAATCAAGCAGAAATTCTGGAGCTGAAAAATTCAATTGACAAACTGAGAAATGCATCAGAATCATTGAACAGCAGAATTTGGTCAAGCAGAAGAAATAGTGAGTTTAATAACATGGTATTTGAGAATACACAGAAGAAAAAAAAAGGAAAAAAAGAGTAAAAAAGAATGAGGCACGCCTGCAAGATCTAGAATATAGCCTCAAAAAAGCAAATCCAACAGTTATTGGCCTTAAAGAGGAGGTAGAGAAAGAGATTGGGGTAGAAAGTTTATTTAAGGTAATAATAACAGAGAACTTTCCAAAACTAGAGGAAGATATTAATATTTAGGCACAAGAAGGTCATGGAACACCAAGCAGATTTAACAAATCTGCCTCAAGGTATTTAATAATTAAGCTCTGAAAGGTCACCGATAAAGAAAAGATCCTAAGGGAAGCAAGAAAAAAGAAAAAAAAAATAACGCATAAAAAAACTCAATACATCTGGCAGCAGACTTCTCAGTGAAAACCTCACAGGCCAGGAGAGAGCGGCATGAGAAATCAAAGTGCTGAAGGGAACAAAAAACAAAGAAAAAACACCTTAACCCTATACTATTATATCCTGAAAAAATATTCTTCAAACATGAAGGAGAAATAAAGACTTTCTCAGACAAACAAAAGCTGAAGTATTTTGTCAACACTAAAGCTGTCCTATAAGAAATGCTAAAAGAAGTTCTACAAAAGGAAAGAAAAGAAGATTAATGAACAATAAGAAATCATCTGAAGCTACAACTTACTGGTAACAGTAAGTACACAAATAAAGTATACTACATTGCTATAATTGCACTGTGTAAACCCCTTATATCTTTAGTAGGAAGACTAAGAGACAAATGTATCAAAAATCACTGCAGCAACTTTGTAGAATATCTACTGGATTTCTCTTTGCTTGTCTGTTTGCTTGTTTGTATGCAGAGTTGTCATGTGTTTAAAATAATTGGTTATAAAATTTTTTGGAAGCCTTGTTTGATAACCTCAAATCAAAAAACCTACAACAGATACTGAAAAAATAAAAAGCAAGGAATTAAAACACACTACTAGAGAGAAAATCACTTTTAAGAGCAGAAGACAGGATGGAAGGAAGAAAGAAAGAGAGGACCACAAAACAACCAGAAATCATAAAACAACATGGTATATGTTGTGCTAATAGGTATAGGTAAATAGTAAGTCCTTATCTATCAGTAATAACATTAAATGTGAATGTACTAAACTCTTCAATCAAAAGACAAAGAGTGCCTGAATGAAAATAAAACAGGATCCAACTATGTTTTCTAAAAGAAACACATTTCACTTATGAAGATACATGTAGACTGAAACTAAAGGGATCGAAAAAGATATTTCATTCCATGAAAACCAAAAAACAGCAGGAGTAGTTATATTTCTGTCAGATAAAATAGATTCCAAGACAAAAACTGTAAAAAGAGACAAAGAACATCATTTTCTATTGATAAAGGGGTCAATTCAGCAAGAGGATATAAGAATTCTAAATATATATGCACCCAACACTGGAGCACCCAGATATATAAAGCAAATATTGTCAAAGGTAAAGAGAGAAATAAACCATAAAACAATAAACATTGGAGACCTCAAAACTCTATGTTAAGCACTGGACAGATCATCCAGACAGAAAATCCACAATGAAACATTGCACTTAATCTGCACTAGTGACTAAATGGACCTCATAGATATTTACAGAATGTTTCATCATTCATCCAACAGCTTCAAATTCACACTCTTCTCCTCAGCTCATGAATCATTCTCAGGGATAGATCATAAGTTAGGCCACAAAACAAGTCTCAAAAAAATTGAAATTATATCAAGTATTTTATCTGACTAATATGGAAGAAACTAGAAATCAACAACGGGGAACTGTACAAACACATGGAAATTAAATAATATGCTCCTGAATGACAAGTGGATCAAAGAAAATATTAAGGCAGAAATTAAAAAAATTCTTGAAGTGAGTGAAAAATGAAAACACAAAGTATCAAACCCTATGGAATACAGAAAAAGTAGTAGTAAGAAGAAAGATCACAGCAGTAAGTGCCTACATCAAAAAAGTAGAAAAGCTTCAAATAAACCCCCATAATTTCCTGAAATTAAAAAAAAAACATTATGATGCATCTCAGAGAACTAGAAAAACAAGAGCAAACCAACCCCAAAATTAGTACAAGAAAAGAAATAATAAGGATCAGAGCATACATAAATAAAATTGAAACAAAAAAATATAAAAGATCAACAAAATGAGAAGCTGGTGTTTTGAAAAGATAAACAAAATTGACAAACCTTTAACCATACTAAAAGAAAAAAAAGGGAGATATCCTAAATAAACAAAACCAGAGATGAAAAAGGAGGCATTACAACTCATACTGCAGAAATCCAAAGGATCGCTATAGACTATTATGAGCCACTGTGCGCCAAGAGGTTGGAATACCAAGAAGAAATGGTTAAATTCCTAGACACATACAACCTACTAAGATTGAGCCTGAAAGAAACCCAAAACCTAAATAAACCAATAACAAGTAATAAGATAGGAGCAGTAATAAAACGTCTCCCATCAAAGAAAAGCCCAGGACCCAATGGCTTCACTGCTTAATTCTACCAAGCATTCAAAGAACTAATACCCATCCTACACAAACTCTTCCAAAAAACTGAAGAGAAGGAAATACTACCAAATTCATTCTATGAGGACTGTATCACCCCAATATCAAAACTAGACAATGATAAAATAAAAAAGGAGAACTATAGGTCAATATCTCTGATGAACACTGATGCAAAAGTAGATGCAATAGTAAATGCAAAAATCCTCAAAAAATATTAGCAAACTGAATTCAAAAATCAATTAAGATTATTCATCATGATTTAGTAGGGTGTAAGGATGTTTCAACATATGCAAATCAAACAATATATTACATTATATCAACAGAAGGAACCATATAATTCTTTCAAATGATACTGAAAAAGAATTTTATAAAATTCAATATTTCTTCATAAGAAAAACTCTTAAGAAAACCTGGATATAGAAGAAACTTACCTCAACAGGATAAAAGCCATATACCCACAACTAGTACTAATATCATAATAAAAAAATTGAAAGCCCATTCTTCAAGATCTGGAAAAATACAAGGATGCCCGCTTTCACCACTGTTATTCAACATAGAACTAGAAATTCTAGCTAAAGCAATCAGACAACAGAGAGGTGTAAATGGCACCTGAATGGAAAGGGAGAAGTCAGATTATCCTTGTTCCCAGATGATATGATCTTAAATCTATGGTAACTTAAAGACTCCACAAAAAAACTATTAATATTAGAACTGATAAACCAATACAATAAAGTTGCAGGATACAAAATCAACATACAAAAATCAGTAGCATTTCTATATGCTGTCAGTAAACAATCTGAAAAAGAAACCAAGAAAGTAATCCCATTTACAGTAGCTACAAATAAAATAAAATACCTAGGAATAAACTTAACCAAAGGAATGAAAGATATCTATAATGAAACTATAAACATTGATGAAAGAAATTGAAGAGGACACAAAAAAATGGAAAAATATTCCATGCTGATGGATTGGAAGAATCAATATTGTTAAAATGTCCGTACTACACAAAGTAATATAGAGATTCGGTTCACTTTCCATCAAAATGCCAATGACATTCTTCACAGAAATAGGAAAAATAATCCTAAAATTTACATGGAACCACAAAAGACCCAGGATAGCCAAAGCCATACTGAGCAAAAAGAACAAAATTGGAGGAATCATATTACCTGACACTAAATTATACTACAGAGCTGTAGTAACCACAACAGCATAGTACTTGCAGAAAAACAAACACATCAATGGAACATAATTAAGATCCCAGAAATAAATCCACACATCTGTAGTGAATTTATTTTTGACAAAGTTGCCAAGAACATACAGTGGGAAAAGAAGAGTCTCTTAAATAAACGGTGCTGGGAAAACTGCATATCAATATGCAGGAGAATAAAACTAGACCCTTATCTGTCATCATATATAAAAATCAAATCAAAGTGGACTAAAGTCTTAAATCTAAGACCTGAAACTATGAAATTAATAAAAGAAAATATTGAGGAAACATGACAGGACATTGTTCTGGGCAAGGACTTATTGAGTCAAACCCCCAAACCACAGGAAACCAAACCAAAATTGGACAAATGGGACCACATCAAGCTAAAAGGCTTCTGCACAACAAAGGAAATAATCAACGAAGTGGAGAGAAAACCCACAGAATGGAAGAAAATATTTACAAAATATCCATCTGGCAAGGGATTAATAATGAGAATATATAAGGAGCTCCAACAATTCAGTAAAAAAAATAAAATAATATAATTAAAAAATGGACAACGAATCTGAATAGACATTTCTCTGAAAAAGATATACAAATGGCCAACAGGTGTATGAAAAAATGTTCAACATCATTAGTCATCAGAAAAATGCAAGTCAAAACTATCCAGTTAAAATGGCTTTTATCAAAAACACAGGCAATAATGAATGCCAGAGACAATGCGGAGAAAGGGGAACACTTGCACACTGTTGGTGATAATGTAAATTATCAGTACAACCACTATGGAGAACAGTATGGAAGTTCTTCAAAAAACTAAAAATAAAACTACCACAGGATCCAGCAATCCCACTGCTGGGTACACATCCAAAGGAGGAGAAATCAGTATATCAGAAATGTATCTGCACTCCCATGTTTATTGCAGCACTATTCACAATAGTCAAGATTTGGAATCAACCTAAGTCTCCATCAATGGAGGAATGGATCAAAAAATTGTCGTACAAATACACAATTTAATATTATATAGCCACAAGAAAGAATGAAATCCTGTCATTTGCAACAACATGGATATAATTAGAGAATATTGTGTTAAGTGAAATAAGCCAAACACAGAAAGACAAATCTCACATGTTCTCACTCATATGTAGAAGCTAAATATTAAAAACAATTGATATCATGTAGGCAGAGAGGAGAATGATGATTACCAAAGGCCAGGTAGGGTAGAATGGAAGGGAGGATAAAGTGGGGATCGTTAATGGGCACAAAAATATAGTTATATAGAATGTAGAATATTTAATATCACAACAAAATGTCTATAATGAACAATAAGTTAAGGTGTACTTTAAAATATCTAAAAGAGTAGAATTGGAATTCCTAATATAAAGAAATGACAAATGCCTGAGGTGGTGGAAACCCCAATTACCCTGATTTGATTAACTCATATTGTATGCTTGTATCAAAATATCACATGTACCCTATATATATATATATATATATATATAACTATAGTATATATAACCCATAATAGTTAACAATTGAAAATTAAAAAATTGTTGAGTCTTTATGATTAAAATAAAATTTTAAAATAAAATCACAATCTTAGCTCTAAAGATTTTCACATTTAGTCTATGTAATATCATTAAAGGAAATTTCAATAAAATATTATAAATGCTACAATAGCTCTGGGTGGTATTGGCCCAAAGATATGGCTTCCTAAATTTATATATTTATAATCATAATAATTTGCATAATTCATAATCTGAGAGTGGTTGAGAAATACAGAGATGTCATTAAATTATTGAAGTTCTCAAAAGCAATTTAGATCATCTGTTGATACATAATTATAAAGAACATGAACCTCCGGGGGTACATCAACCCCAAGTGTACATCAACTTGAATCACAAATGAAAAATAATATATCCAACTTTCTATGATAAATTTATAAACAGAATTATTAATAGTAGAGCGAGAGAAAGCAGAACATTTAGGTGAATGGCTGGATTTTCACATTATCTTAGAAGAAAACAAAGCATAGGCATAGGATAAGCAAAGCTATGCATGTATATACTGCATTGTGTTTAATTATGTTTAAGAGATGAGCTGTGTGGTTCTCTGTACCTTAATTAAATGAGATGTTAACACAATCATGCACAAAGAAGAGACAAACTTTATTTAGACACATACAATATAGGAAGAGAAGATTTAAAGGAAAATGGGAGAAAATAAAACACTAAAAGATTAAGATCTCAGGAAAGATGCCTGTTGGAAGATGAAATTTCTACCTTCTTTATGCCCTAGAGAAATTTGCAGATTCTTGTACTCTGGTACTTCATATCATTGTTGTAATTATTTGCGTACTCTGGTCTTCTCAACTGCACTGAAGAATTCTCCAGGGCAGAAACCATATTTTTTTGTCTATATATCCACAGTTTCTGGTATAGTAACTGACACAGTTGGTTCTCAGTAAATCTTGGCTGAGTTAATAGATTGCCTGATTGCAGAAGAGATGGCAGACTGAATCTGTGTTTTATCTCTTATAATAAAGGCTTTTGGTTCCCCTCCCAGATAACTTTAGCAACCTGCCACTTTCCCCACCCATAAAGTGCTGTGTTTGTGGGCTAATTGTTTACATCTTCATCCTTCGCTGGAAACTTGCCTGTAGTTTAAAGGAGCCTCACATGGTGTTGTTATATACTCACCCTGTACAGCCTTTTCATTATTTGAAAAAATTGAGGTAACGATGTTTAATTTGCAGTGATGCCAGATAATTAAAAGTGTAAGATTCACACACATGCCCAATTTAACAGTGCACGGCTAAATTTGTACAAGCGTGCATAGCACCCCAACAATAAGAGGTACATATTATTTCTAGGGAAAGAAATATTTCTAAATCCACATGACCTTATTAAATATTAATGTCTTTAGTGAGAAAAATACTGTAATGTTTTTCTGTAATTGATTCTCTACTAAAACAAATCCTCAGTTTTTGAAAATATAGAAATTATATTGACTTCCAAATCAGCTTTATTAGAGAACCAATATGTCATTTCCTACACAGAGTTTATGAGACTAGTTAATATCAAAATGTTGAAAAAGTGACAGGAAAAACTGCAATTTTTTTACTGCTTTCCACTCAGAGCAATTAATGCATTCAAGTAGATTGGAAACAACTTTCTATTATCAGCAGAAATATTTCACAATGCCACCTATCTACCATAATAGTTCAAGATGCCGAGACTTATTTGAATATCAACCTGGATTGTGGAGAGCTCAATTAATTATTATATTTGGCTGGCTGTCAGTATGCAACTTGTATTTCAAGTTTCTAAATAGGAAAAAAAAAAAAACCTATAAGCAGTATAGCTTTAGAATGCTGTAATAATATTGCTAACTTCCAGGTCAGTCGGTGGCAATTTCAGGGGAAAAAATAGGTAAGTAGAGAGGTAAGTAGAGAAGCTTTCTTTTCTTTTTTCTCTTGTCTCTCTCTTTCTTTTTTTTTCTTTTTTCTTTCCCGTCCTCCCTCCCTCCCTTCCTTCCTTCCTTCCTTCCTTTCTTCTTTCCTTTCTCTCTCTCTCTGTCTCTTTCTTTCTTTTCCACGTAATAGAACTTCCTGTTTCTTAAGAAGTAGGAAACTATTATTGGGGATACCAAGGATGTTGTAGTTATTTGTCACTTTGGGTCTTCAAAATGCACTTCAAAGATGCAAGCATTTATTTTATTTTATTTTTGGTAAGTGATTCTCTTTAGCAAAGAGGAAGTATGGTCTCTGTGAAAAGAACAGGTTGAAAATTTCAGACTCACTGAAGCAGTCAAATTGGATTAACCACTGGATTAAGGAATGGTGTTTTACATTGAGGCTAATATTAAAAATCAGAATGAATGTTGATGTAGCTGCATAAAAACCATCGAAAGTAAATATTGAGCATATTATTAGAAAATAAATGTATATAACTTTCAAGTATAAAATCAATCATCTTTCCATGACATTATTTGAAAAATACAGTATTATAAAAATTAATTTACAAAAAAAATAACTAGCTCCTGAGGTAGAATAATGCTACATTATATAGAAGGCACTTATAGAAAAAAGTTAGAGATACACATAGATGAAGAAAAGCATTCAGCTATTCCCATTAGTCTATCATATCTCTTTTCTAGTAACTAAATTTTGTGAACACAGTATAGTATTTTAAACTAAGTATTTCTTCATATATAGCACTGTTCTGTTCTGGAAGTAATAAAAATATTATGAAAGAAGCAAAATATGTAAAATACTACCTTTACTTCTAGAAAATAATCAAATTTCCCTGGTAAATGCAGAGGATTAGGTTTTAAAAAATGAAGAGCAATTTATTGTGACAGAGGGTACGAATAACTTGCTATAAACCAAATAGGACAGGTTTCACTGCTTAAGTTCTGGTAGTACAAATTCATTTAACGTCAGCAGAGCCAGCTCTAACAGAGCCGACACTAGAATGACTCAGAACTTAATCCTCTCATGTAGTCACCATGGAAATTCAAAGCCTTGGTGATATCTAGAAAATTTCTTATTTCCCAGACATAATGCTGTCTCAATTTTAAGTGAGAAATATCAAACAAAATATGTCTGTGAAGCTTCTGTAAAATTTGGTTAGGTATATTTTCTGTTCACTCATTTTTTATTTAAAAATAGAAATTTTATTATAAATGTTTTGAAATATGATTACTTTTAAGAAGAAACAAGAGTCATATAAAATCCTGAGCAGTCAATGAAAGATACACACAAGTTTATTTTCTTGATGAATAATAAATGTATGCTATGACTGGAAGTAGCACAAAATAATAGGTTAAGTAATTTTGTTAAGAGGATGCATTTTCTATCACCAAATATTTTCTATTGAAATGATAAAAAATATTTCACTTATTAGTTTCCTATAAATATACACCTAATTCATAATTAAGCTTATAATAAAATATGTGGTATGCTTACAAAATAGACAACCTGTGTTATCTCCATCTTTTTCCTGTGTTGAGTCAGAGAATTCAGAACAAATATTATTATGGTCAGAAAACATAAGAAGAAATAACATAATCTAAGAAAATTTAGTCTAATTGTACAGCATGTGAATTAAATCTGAATGTATATGAATATATATATGTGATAGTTTTGAAATGGCTGTGAATAATTTGAAACTCCCATCATCAAGAGGTAGGGTTACCTGGGTTTTTTGCTATTGGGTTGTAGGAGTGCCTTGTATATTTTGGATATTAAGTCCTATGATATTGCTTTAAGTGCTTTATCATTGTAATATATTTTGAAATCAGGAAGTGTAATGCTTCCAGGTTTGTTCTTTCTCAAGATTTCTTTGAATTCTCAAGAAAGAATTCAAGCAAAGCACTTGAATAGAAATTTCTCCAAAGACGATATACAAATGGTCTAAGAAAAGATGTTCAACATCACTAATCATCAGGGACTTGAAATGCAAATTAAGATCAGGTGATATATCAGTTCCTACCTGTTAGGATGGCTTTTATACAAAAAAAAAAAAAAGAAAAAAAAGAAAGAAAGAAAGACAAGAAAAAGAAAAGAAAAGATAACGAGTGTTGATGACAATGTGAATAAACTGGAACCTTTGCACATTATTGATGGGAATGTAAAATGGTGCAGCCACTATGAAAAACAGTATGGAGCTTCCTCAAAATATTCAAATAGAACCACCGTATGACCCAACAATCCAACTTCTGAGTATATATTCAAATGAATCAAAATCAAGATATCAGAAAGATGTCTGCACCCCCATGTTCATTGCAGCATTATTCATAATAGCCAAGATACAGGAAAAAACCTAAATGCCAATCATTGGATGAATGGATAAATAAAATGTGGTGCACACATACAGAAGAATATCATTCAGTATTTAAAAAAGAAAAAAAAATCTGCTATATACAACAACATAGATAAACCTGGAAGGTATTATGCTAAGTAAAATCAGCCAATCATAGAAGGAAAAATACTGTATAATTCCACTTATAAGAGATATCAAAAATAGTACAGCTCATAAAAGCAGAGTAGAATGGTGGTTGCCAGGGGTTAGGTGGGGGTGGAAATAAGGAGTTGCTATTCAGTGGACATAAAATTTCAATTCTGCAAGTAAATAAGTTGTAAAGATCTTCTGTAGCACATTTTGCCAATAATTAACAATGCTGTATTGTACACTTAAAAATTTGTTAAGAGGGTATATCTTATGTTAAGTGTTCTTACCACAATTAAAATTGGACAGACTTGTGACCGCTTCAACCAATAGAGAATGGCACAAGTGACATTATGTAACTTCTGAAACTAGGTCCTAAAAGGCTGTGTCGTTTTAACTTGAATCTTTGAAACACTGGCTTTTGGGAGTTTACTCAGTATGTTTCATCTTGAAGTCAACCCACCATGATTGGGTAAGCTCAAGCCAAATGAAGACATGAAGTGTTGGGTCTCTGGTTGAGAGACCCAGGTAAGCCCTTAGAGTCATCCTGGCCAAGGTACCAGATATGAAAGTGAAAGAAGCTCCAGATGATTCCAGCCTCCTGTCTTTCTAGTCATGCTCAGTCACGATGGAGCAGAGACAAGCCATCTCTGCTGTGCCCTGTCAAATTCCCTTCTCATTGTTCTTGAACATAGTGAACGGATTGTTGTTTTATGGCATTTAATTTGGGGTGGTTTGCACATAACACTATATATTAACCTAATCCTATATAATAAGAAAGTTATAAACCCACTGTAATTTCTCTAAATCATTTGAAGATTTTTCTTGAAAGCAGAAATAAATTTCCATTGATTTACATATAATTCTAAGCCAAGGAACACTTTGAAATGAAGAAACATATATAGAGTAGTTAGTAATATGTAGTTTGAAGTCTGTGGTCTAGAAGCAGAAAAAGAAAGACACAATCTAGCAGCCCCAAAAGGGGAAACAAATCAATGCATTAGAAATTTTTACATTAAAATCAACATTTATACAATGTCTTATAATTAATGAAAAGTATCTTTCATTTAAATATGATCAACTTGGAAATACTAAATTGTTATGAATTTCAATATGGGTCACATTTCTACTTTTCAATAGAAACAATAATAAATGACCCTTTGAGGTATAGACTAATAATGTTACGTGTGTGTGTGTGTGTGTGTGTGTGCCTACATACACTCAAGGGGACAAATACTTCACTACTGAAGAAAAATAATAAGAAAGTAGAAAATATAAACATATAAACATATCCATTGTAATTCATTTTATGCAACAATCAAAGGAGCCACTTGATACATAATACATGTGGACTTGAAAAGTTTAATTAGTAGGAATGATTATGATCTCCCTAGGGACGTGACATTTAATTTGAGACCTGAAACACAGAATGGAATCAACTTTATAAAGTGCCTGGAGAAGATAGTTTCATGCGGTGGCATCATGAAGCACTAAAGCTCTTCCACAAGAAAAAACTTCCCGTCAATAATGTGTCTTAATGGGAGGAGAATTGAATAGCAGGTTAGTGAACACTAGTGAGATAGCACACACCACATACTTCGTACAGTAAATATCCCGTCTCAAAAGCAGTGGCTACTCCTATTTTTATGAAAGATGCACACTCGAAGGCTGCCAGGCAGTGTTTATCGTGTCATTAATATTTATAGGAAATCCATTCTTGCCATTTCGGATATTGACTGGGAATTGTTTGTATTGGCTGATTTCACAATGTGAATAAAATACACAGAAAGCATTGAAAAAAAAGTGACATAGTTTATATACAATCTAATTTATTTACTAGGAAACAAGTATCTTCTGAAGGCAAAAAGACAGGAAGCTATATAGTAACAGATTTGTAAAGACCATGATAGCAGCTTCCTAGGGCACTTTTTAATCAACACTAATTGGAAAGGAAATTTACTGCTGAGAAAAGGGCATCTTTTACTTGACAAAAAGTAATCAACTCTAGGTATTATTTTCTATTCACTGGAAAGTAGTAAATGTTCTAAACTTTCACTTAAACTTTTTCTTTAAAAGACTCTTCAGATTCTAAATGGCTTTGAACAACTTGATCAAAGACAAGAAACAGTGAAAATGTAATCAATAATTTTTAGAATGATGATAATGGATTGTACTTATTATTTTTCAGAAAAGATAACATTCAAGCATATTTAAATCATTAAACAATGTTACTATTTCTTTAAAAATTGTTTTCATTACAAAATATATTAGAATGCCAAACTAACTCAAGGACATATTTTGAGATCAAAATGTCATTTGTGTGTATGTGCGTGTGTGTTTCATGTGTATTCTCATTGTCAACATTCTTACTGCTATTAATAATATCTTTAATAATGACAAACCAAACCAAAATGTTTGTATTTTTATGTTACTCAGAATTAAAGTTATATGCAACTATTACTTACGTATTAACTAGTACTGCATTGCCCCGTAATGAAGTCATCACTATGTCAAATTGACTCCTCATTCTCCTGGGCCTTCAGTTTGTCTTCAGTCTGTCTTCTCTTTATTTTTGCCATAGTCAATGTGTATTTCCTCAAATTTCATGTCTTGATGGCTAGATTTTGTGTTCCTTGCTATCTTCAGTCTTTTCTTTATTAATCATTCATGTCAAATTAATCTTTATAAAAGTACCTTATCCAGGACACTCTCCTGTTCAGTAAACCATAAGAAACATGTTTTTATTGAATCATGCTTGCCTTAAAATCCTGACAGCAACCTTATAACACATCCTAAAAAACCTTCTGCTATTTTTCAACATAAATTTTACTTTAAGTAGAAAGTGTCTTACTATTCTCTCTTCATTGTCAACACATGTTCCATGGAAATAAAGGGAAGTAAATTCCCATATCTTTTTTTAGAGGAAGGCTACCATCCTTAATACTCTTCTGCACTCCTGGAAAATGTGCCCTAAATACATAAAATTAACTTTCCATTTGCACATGGGTTTGACTTTTCTCCTTAATCAACTTCTAATATTCAACTGAATGTAAAAAAGTTCTAAACACACTAAAAGACAAATAAATAAGTAAATAAATCCACTCGTAAGTTTGATTTCTCTTCTACAGTGTGTATAATATCCCTGAAAATTTAGTGAAGCAACTCAAGGAAAAATCATCTACTAGGAAAATAAAAATATTGAAGTACTTCAAAGATATTATCAGGTATCATTATTGATTATTCACTTTCTGCTTCTTACTTTGTTTGTCTTCATCTCTTTAGCTCAGAAATACTGTCTGAGTTTTACCAAGCCATTGGATTCTTTCAAGGATTTTCAGATGTTGATATCTCTGCAGAGTGTTTAGTTATATCATCCTGTTTAATTTTGATGAAGGTTATTGCTTTGGATGACTGATCACTCAAGCTGCAAGCCCATAAAATACCAATTCCTGAGTGCTATATTATAAAACTTTGTATCTCTTACCATCCACATAAACCTACTTGGATAGCTCTTGACTATTCTTCTTATTCAGCAAAGTTAGGGTGTTGATTTTCTGGGATTGATGATATGGGCAAAATTGTTATAAAGTAAGATAGAATTAATGCAGGAAATATCCATTAATTTGCTCAAAATATTTATTGCTTACTCACTAGGTATCTAGCATTATTTTCAGTGTTCAGGATACAGTTATAAAACAAACAAACAAACAAACAAACAAACAAACAAACAAAAAAACAGAAAAAATCAGTCTCCGTCCTCCTGGATCTTTATTCTAGAGCATAAAGACAAACAAAAACAAGAAAAACAAGAATAATATAGACTACATATATTGCTGACAAGGGATAAAGAAAATGAGAAGAAGGGATATTACAAGTTAGAGTGTATGTGGAAATATTTGATAAGAGTGACTATAGAAGGCCTAACTGAGAATAGGAATTTTTGAGTAAAGATCTGTAAGACAAAAGCGTTTAATAAAATGTATTCCTGGTGTACTCAAAGAGCAGCAAGGAGCGGGCTGCAACGGCTGTAGCAGAAAGAACAAAGGTGGAAATAATGAGACGAATTTGATGTAGTCACAGGGATTCGGGTCATGCAGAGTTTCACAAGTTCTTTGGTTTTCACTATGAGGCAGACACAAAGCCATGAGGGGTGTTTAAAGAAAAATGAAAACATTATTCCATTTATAAGGTACATGTTAAATTTCTGGCAACTGTGTTGAGAAGGATCAGGAAGGCTGAGACAGAAGACTGGATAAACGAATACTGTGATAATTCAGACAAGAGATTCTAGTTTCTTAGACCAGAACAAAGACAGCGAGCAACGTAAAAATGGCCAAATTTCAGATATATTTGTAGGATATTGACATCTTGATTTATTGCGTGCTAGAGCTATAAAACCAAAGAAGAAGAAGAAAAAAGATAATAATAAGAGCAACTGGAGTAATGTCATTGGCATTAGCTGAGTTGGAGTGACTACAGGAGGAGCTGAATTGGGGATCGAGAGGTCAAGAACTCAATTTTTGTAAGTCATGTATAGTAGCTATTGAAGTAGGGAGATGACTGGGTAAAGCATTAAGCTCTGCGTCATTTGATATTTTGTAAATGCAGTAATGAGGAAAAAACATAAAAAACACACTAACAACTACTTTCCAAATGGAATGAGGAAAGTCAGGTGACTGTGGTATCCTGGAGGCCATGAGAAAAAAGGGTTGAAGAGACAAAGAGTAATGCCCTGTGACAATCAGGTAGGGTAAGGATTGAGAATTAACTATCCAGTGTAGTAACATGCGGATCATTGGCAACTTTGGAAATAGCAATTTCAAGTACTGGTGAGCAGTAGCTATTGTGTTTTTTTGTTTGTTTGTTTTTTTAAATTAATTCAGAATTTTTCCTTTACTCCAAGTGGCAGCAAACTCTCTTTATGTAGAAATTCCTAATCATTCAACATTTTTCCACTATTAACAAATAGTAAAATATCTAGTGACCCTTCCTACTTGAATGTGAGCAACTTTACTTTGAGACACCTCTCTGATTTAATATCTTTACCTTTAAATTAAAATTTTTGGTGCTTCAATTATATCTCTTATTTTGAAATATAGATCATGTTCTTCATATTGCTCATTATTTGGTGAACTATAAAAATTAATGTATCAATGAACTCAACAATTAATGATAGACATTGGCTTTTTTATCTTTCCCCAGCCATTGGAGGGAAACTCTTCTTGCTCTTCTGAACAAAACTTTTATTCTGTATTGAGAAGATAAAACGTGGTTGCATAAAGTTATTACACTGCAAATGTAAATTCTTTAACATACTTAGAGCTAAACTGATCAGAAGCTACTGATAAAAGTTTAAATAAGAGCATATAATTAAAGTAATGCTGAAAATATAAAAATGATATATTTCCTATTGCCACACATGGGTTTAAATACTGCTGCTTAGTCACAATTAATAGACATATGATAGAGCAACAAAATGTAAATTTTTCCTCAACACGTAACTGAAAGAATTAAATCCTAGAAGCAGGATTTATTGGTGATTCATGGAAATCAATTTGTTTAAAAGGCATTTTAAGGACATAAACAAGCATTGTAGTTACCCAAGGCAAAATTAGGCATAAAAACACATTGCCTCTAAGGCAGAACAAAATCGCATCTTGCAGGGAACAATATTGCAGAGTCGCAGCATGAGCCTTGAATTCTATTTCACAGAAGAGACCGAAAAAAAGAAAGACACATTAATAATAAGCTTCTGTCCACGATCGCAGAAATCTAAATTTCTCGGCTTGGATATGTGTGCTAGAGTAAGAAAACTACATTTGCTATACGTTTTTTGAAAGCTAGCTAACTGGTATCATGTTTTCACTATTTAAATTAACTCTTACGCATTTATTTACTTTAAAAATAAATTGGTTATTATGATTAAGTATTAGGACTATTTTTTAATCTTCCTTTGTTAAGTTGGCATAGAGAAAATTCTGTTGTTTTGCTCTTTGTAAGTCATAGAGGAAAAAAAAAAACTGGGTTTTAAAACGTTTTCATGGTAGTATGTGAGGTAGGTGATGGTCTCATGACACGATATATAGTAACATATTTTTGTAATATTAAGTAATCCTTGTTATTCGTTTTTCCTTGAGTGTATGCGCCTGTAATATCTCTTCTCCCTCCTGTCTGCTTGCTGTAACTGTATTACTTTAACTCAGTATAAAGGTTTGAGTTACTAGTTTCTCTTAAACCGTGCAGAAATTACATCACATGGCTGAGCTGGCGCATGAGTAATTTGGACTGTACCACAGCGGCTGGAGTGCACTGCCCCGGGGTATTTATGTCGTCATCCAACAGCATAATCAGCCTTGGGTCTGAAAACCAGCCTACTTTCCAATATGGGATTTTTTTACTTTGCTGCACATTTTGTTACTGTGTCACCTGGATTGCTTTACTATTTTTTTTCTACTAGTTCCTTAAAAGCACATTTTTTTTGCTTTCAAATAATGAAAAAAGCAAAGGAATAGCAATATCCAGAAAAAACAGCTGAATACACATAATCATCATGAAACTTCACCCTGTGATATATTATCTCTGATGCCATAGAGCTGATGTATTATATTTAGTTTTAATATCGTGGAAACAGCATGGATTCAAATTTGTGCATTCATCAGTTCCCAAAGGAAACTATTTCATTTTCCATGATTTTCTCTTTTACAGCTACCAAGGCTAATTCTCTATTTGTATCTCAACTGCCCCTTTTTGCTATGATTTTTCTATAGGTGCTGGAAAGTTTCCATTGAAACCTTTCTGAAATTCTGGCTTCATTCGTCATTTTATATTTTCATGAAATTATTTTGTTTAAAACTTTTAAAATGTTATTTAGCTTCAAACTATTTTATTTATTTAAAGAAAAGAAAATTTTGGAAATGGAATTTTATCTATATTTCCCCTATGAAATTTATTGTTCAGGTTTTAACTTACCCTTTTCTATGCTGGGGTATTTGATCAATTGGATAAATAATTCCCCCTGATGTCTCTGAAAATTTCTATGCTTATTATTATTTACTGCTTTGGCATCAACTTTTGGGAAGAATCAATCCTCTATGGCTTCTTTGATATTGAGATTATTTAGAAAAGTACATGGCTTGACCTTAGCAGATATTTTGAACTTGTTCAAATACTGTGGTCTTATGTTCCAGTTTCATGTCTTTTCATTCATGAAGAAAACATACCAACTAAACTATAGAACAGTTTATAATACAATATTAGCATTTTCTCTCATTTAATGCTAAGGGTGTATTGCTAGATTGCCAAATGAGGTTAGCTGGTAGCTTTCCTTTTTATTTAAACTTTTTAAAGTGTTTCTAGTCAGCCACTACTATTCTTAAAAGATGAAGATGACCTCTGATACTAACAAACTTTATTATGAAAGAATAGCTTTGACCTTGGAACCATTAAATCCCAATATTCATAATGGGTAAAATTCAAGCAGAAATTTTACCATGCAAAACTTGATATTTCGCTATTGGACTAAACTTTAATTTTGACTTTAAACTACTAATGTATCAGGGCAAGTCTCAAAACCCTAGAAAGCTCAGTGAAAATATGAAAATAATTATTGTGGAAACAATACATGGGACTGAACTCATTGATAATCTCTTTAATGGTCTTTTTGACATTTTCCATTTCATACACCTAATACCTTGTATAATGGGTACCACAAAATAGGCACTCATAATATGTGTGGAAGCAATGGAAAAATTAATCAATCAAAGTCCAAACTTCTGTAATGTAAAAGCATTGGCTGCTATAAGTTGAAAAATGAAAAAGAAATTTTGTGATTTTTACCAACAGTAAAGCAATATAGCATATTAATGGTGGAAGAACAAATAAAAACATGAACATATTCCTTGACTTTACAAAAGTTATCTAAAGAACTAATAAAAAGACTATGCTAAGAAGATGGTCTCCTTTTTATTCTGATTCTGAACATAGCAGGCATTTTCTTTTTTTCTTTCCTTCAATATTTTACCAAATACATTAGATTTTCCATATTTTCTATCATACCTTCCACCATCAAATCTGAGTTTCTGTGTTATCTACTTTATTTTTATTCATGTTTTAATTCTAAATAATTTGACATTAATTAGAATTAATGTAAATTGCACGATCAAAAATTATGTTTAGAAAACTTTATTTCTCATATCAGGAAAATACATACAGAAAAATCTTAGAGAAAAAGAAATACAGATATATCTATCTATCATCTATCTCTGTATATTATTTATTGACAATTTAAGATACTTAGGATTTAAATGATCTTGAGAAAATCTTATTCACCTAATTATATTTTACTTAACAGAGGATAGCTGTCATTTTAACAGAAAAAAATTGACAGTCCTTTTGAAATAAAAAAATGCATCTTAATATTTCATTGTATTAATGCTACCTGCCATGCATCAAAAATTTTAATTTATATAGGCACTTTTTTTTTAAACTTTGTAGTTAAATTCCTTTTGTCACTAAAGAATGGATTATAATCTTTTGCATTTTATCACTAATAATTTCAAAGGTATTGCTATCATTTATTCCCAGCATTAATGTTTTGAAATATTCTATATTATTTAAAAAACCTGTGTGTGTGTGTGTGTGTGTATGAGTGTGTATTCCAGGAAAATATTAATAAAGTAAAGTAGCTATTTTGAAAATTTATATTAATTGTGAAATATTTAAGGAACATATTTTGACTCATTGAGTCATCTAGAAATAAGCTTCATTATGAAAAGAATTTTTATCTTTTTTCATAACTGATACTTGTCCAGTATCTGGAATAACGTTTGATCCATTTAAGTAACTTCATATATAGTTAGTGAATACATTGATTGATTTACTAAACATCTTAATATCCTTTGTTTAAAACTTGAAGCTTAACATTATCTCTTTCACACAGTTATATTAGGTAAGCAAGGGAAGTGTAAGCAAAATTATAATGTTTTGGTTAATTATGTTAAATAATTCTTTAAAATAAACAAAAAATTAGCTAAAATTACTATGTGACATTGCCTACACATTTTTATTTACTTTTTTTGGCTTCTTTTTGCATACAAAATAAGTGGCAAGCATACTTAATGTTAACAATTTTATTGGCTTGGACTTAAAACCTACTTCTGTCTTTCTTTATAGAATTCATTTTCTTACCACCATATTTGTTTCTCCTACATATTTTTTATGAGTTGTATTTATTGAATTACAAATACTGATGAAACGCTTATTCAATAGATTGTTCCACATAATGGTGGAATAAGTTGAAACATTAGGGATTTGTACAGTATTAAAATATTTTTTGTATGTTAAGCCCAGGAGTTACAACGATGTGGAATTTAGTGTAAGTTTCATCCATCCAAATCTGCTAAATTCTGGACCACGTTTTAATACTTTTATACATTTTGAAATAATTTTGCATGTTTAAAAGTAGCCAGAAAATTTAAATAGTTCATAACCTTAAATGTAAGATTAAAACCTATTACATTTTTAAAGGTAAACTTAGAAGAAAATCTTCGTGACCTTGAAAGAGGAGCAAAGATTTCTTAGGATACAAAACTCAGACCATAAAAGGAAAAGAACACTGATGAATTGGAAATTGTTTTCATACAGACATTGATAAGAAAACTCAAAACCAGTGACAAACTGAGCAAAAAGGTTTGCAAAATATGTATCTAAAAAGGGATTATATTCAGAATACATAGAGAACTTTTATACATAATTAGAAAAAATAGAAAATGGGAAAATATTTTAACAAAAATTATACAAAAGAAGAAATATACATGACCAAAAAGCACATGAAAAGATACTCAATGCTACAAGCCATCAGGGAAACATAAGTTAAATTCATTATGAGATACCTCTATACAACTACTAGAATAGCTAAAATTAAAAAAAAAAGCAAAAGTGAAGACACTCTCTGATGGCAATGATGTGGAACAACAGGAACGATCATGTATTGATGGTGGAAAAAAATGTTACAGCCATTTTGGAAAACACTTTGAAATTTTTTTATAAAATTTCATCTATACTTACCATAAAACCAAACAATTCCATTATAAGGTATTTATAAGAGAGAAATGAAAATATATCTTTACACAATGACTTGTACAGAAAGGTTCACAGCAGATTTATTCGTAATAGCTAAAAACTGGTAACAACCTGAATATCCATCAACAGGAAACTGAATAAACCAATGTGGTATATCCATTCCATGAAATATACTCAATAATAAAAAAATTTAATTTTTTATTTAATAATTTACTGTTATTGTATATAATTGCATGGATGAATCTTAAAAACATGCTGAATGCAAGAAGACAAACACAAAAGAGTATATACTGAATTATTCCATTTGTAAGAAGTCCTAGGAAAGTCTAATCTATAGTGAAAGAAGATTGGCCACCTGTAACTAGAGGTGGAGCATTTCTTTGAAATGATATTCAAGGAAATTTTGCAGGTGATAGAATGTTCTATATTTTAAAATAGTAGTGTTCGCACAAGTGCATAAATTCATTAGAACTTGTCTAAATGTACATTTAAAACAAATTCTCAGGTTTGGCCATACATGGTATATTTTGACTTTGCTCTAGTCAGATTAAAGAATATCTATACTTTAGCTTCACGATGTTTTAATAACATGAGAAGGATACAATATTTGAGAAAATTCTGGATTCTTCTTATGTGCTATGAATAATTATATGGGATAGCTACATGATTGTATATCTTTTACTTAAAAAAGGAAGATCTATGATTCTGTAATCTTTATTTATATCAAAACCATGCATTTTCTTTTCATTTTTTAGGTTTTATTCTGCAGTCTTTTAAATTACTTTCAATTCAATACTTTTTCATTTAATCTATGTAGTTTATTCCCAATATTCATGTGATAGCTATCATTTTATTAGGATAGTTATTGGTATCAGAATAAAAGAGAAAATATTGTCTTAACCCACTTTGAGGCCCTGGGTGGAGATGGTCAGTTCCCTTTTTTAAGTAGCTGAATATGTCCAAACCCCAACCACTTTATTTGGGGTGGGCGCGGTGATGCAGCTTTCACACTCTTGGGCCACTGTGCACACATCCGAATCATCCCAGGCCAGGTACAAGATAACCAGAAACAGCACTGAGCCCTGGAGGCTGAGAAATTATTCAAATTAGCCAATCCACGGGAAGCCTGTGAAACCTCACAACCCCACTGCATTTGTCGTAAGTAAGCTGCCCCCTACAGCCAGTTTGCTGTTACCCTGTTTTTGGGTGCAACCCCACATTTGACCCTGCTGACAGTTTTCTTTTATTTAGTCTGTAAGTAATAGAGATCTGCTTTTCATCTACTCTAGTCTCATTGTGTTTTGTCCCAAAAAAACTTTAAATATTATAAAACTTTTGGAATATATTTACAAATGAATCTAGAATTACCTAGCATTTGAATTTAGTACAAGATGTTATTAAATGCTCTCATTTTATATGAATAGCCTAAGTGAAAAAACAAAAATCCTTAGGTATATATTTGTATATTTAGCTTGGAGATTGTAAAATCCATTGTGCTTAGTAAGTTTACAACTCACATGGTAAGAAATGTGTTATTTTTTCATATATTTTCATACATGGCCCTAAATTCCCACAAATCTCGTATTTTAAATAGGGAGGCATTTTAGACTACAAATAAATTAATTAATACCCAAGTTCTCATTTTAGGAGAAATAATGACAAACCAGAAGACCTTCAGAGATGACGAAGGAATTAGGAAATGAAGGATAGTAGAATCCAGCTCAAAAATTTTCACTTTTATGAGAAATTCCTTATTATTTAGTCCTCACATAATAGCTGCAATTTAAAAGAATGGCTTTGAATGAATAAAAAGTAAATTCAAGACAATGTAACAAAATATAGAGTGGTATTTTTATTTTCTTAAGCAACCTTCACCCTCATTTATTTTAACTAGATTACTTTTTATTTCAGTAATCTTTCAGGCCCGCTCTATTAGGTCAAATGAAGCTACAGTGAACTTTTGGTTATTCTGGGGTCACATCTGAATTTGAGAATTTTTCCAGCCCTCCCCTCAAATTTTAGACTTTTCGTGAGTCGTTATCATCTTTGTGGTAGTTGAGGCAATACAAACATTTATTGAGCACTGCATATTTTTTGTTTATTTTGCCAAACACAATTCCACAGGGTCCTTCACTTAATCCTTACAACTCACAAAATGACCCATTTGTTACACTTCCAATAGTTAAGAAAACCTAGAGGAAAGAAATGATATAAAATCATAAGCCTTTTAAAAGATAACTCTGTAATCAGTAGAATGTAGTTCTATTGTTAGGTCTAAGTCTGAATCAGCTGCTTGATCTTGAATAAATAATTTTGCTTCTCTGTTACTTAGTGTTTTCATTAGCAGCATTGAGGATGTTAGAATAGAAAAGTGCCAAAATTCTTTCTGCTCAAAAATTATTTTAAGTCAATTGTTAATAATTGTTATAATTATAATTTAAATCAAAATATTAAACCTTTTAAGAAATTTTGTTTTGTCTCCTACTGTGTCTTTTAATTTTTTTCAGTGGAGTTAAGCTTTCACTATCCCTGATGAAGATTCCTACAGTCCTGGGGAATTTTATTTTTCCTTTCTTTGTTAACAGTTATTAATAATACTGATGATTTTAAGTCATAACATAATGCCATTTTAACGATTAGAATCTCTAGTTCTATTTAATATGAAAACCACTGAACTTGACTAAGCATAAAATATGATATTCTTTCCAGCACGCTAATATTGTTGCAACAAGAAAAATTCATGTAAGGCCTAAGGCCTCATTTATATTTAGTAACAATTAAATACCAGCTATTTTTAAATATAGGCATTTCAAAACTTTGTGCAGAACACTTTATGTAAGTTTAGCTATCTGGAACCAAGGTTTAGACTAAAATAAAATTTTGTATGTGGAACATCCTTATTTTATTGAGTTTGCAGAATATGCAGAACTCAATGAGCAGAATAGAAAATACATAACAGAAAAATAAGTTAAAGTTATATAACTTAATTTGAATAGGTAGAAGGCCTGATTTTTAAAGATATGCTCCCTGTTTACAGTTTGCATAACTTTTGTACCAGTATCTTCAAAAGGATGATTTCTTTATTTCTCATTCAGATAACATTTCCATGGCTGTGGATTAAAGAGAAAAAGTGAAATACTTTATCAGTCCTGAATCAGAAGAGTGTACCATTTTTAGTGGTACAAAGATAAACATGAATAAAATAGGAAGGTGACGAATATTTTGGTCTTCTTGCCTCCTGACAAATTATTCACCCTAATTCTCCATTTTACCTATCCATAATCAGAATTTTCATAATAACTTTTAACTTTTTCCTATCCGTATTCCCTTTTAATATATCACTGAGTTAAGCATTTGAAGCTTTGCTTCTCATAACCGTGCTTCCGATTTGTGCCCGAAACCATCACCACGTGAGACCCTGATTACCTTATATCTCCTTAAATCTACACTATAAAAATACTTTCAGGCTATATCAAAAGTGCCCTTTCTGTTAAAACCAAAAAAAAAAAACTTCTGTTAGGCTGCTTAAAAGTGTAAGATGATAATTAAATTATTCAAGTAGATTTATTTTCAGTATAATTTTTTAATATGCAACATTATAACCATTCAACAAATAAAATTTCAAGGTTAAAGAAATTTTGTCTCATGTGAATGCTATAAAAAATTGGTCAAAGACTGATACATTAGTTGGACTGACTGGTGAACTGTTCCTCACATTGAATCTTCTCATAAAATTATTGTTAGCCACTTATAATTGCCATACGTGGATCAACAGGAAAATGGCCTAATTATAAGTAGATCACTGGTCTTCTTAACCTACAGTACATTTAAGAGAGTAAATTACTTGAATGGGTATCACATATGGTTAATGATATGCAAATATGAAATTTGACTCTTTAGAAGAATCAAACAAAATTAAAAATTCTTTCAGAATAGTCATTGAAAAAATGCAAATGAAAAATAGATTTGCTTCATGCACCAGAAATGTCTGCAACTTGTCCTCATGAATTATGTATATAGATGGCTAATCACAGCTATTATATTTTACGAATCTCTGTAAATAGCATCGTGATACATTGATGTTATGGGAACAAAAATAGCAGAGTACTGAATTGGGATTCAGAGAACCCTCTCCTGCTGCACCTACATTTAGTTTTAGATATCATCTAATTGTTTAGGTTTTATACTTTAGGGAAAAGAGAGGCATATGGGATAAAGTTTTATTTATAGACACATATATTATTGGTGTCTATATTAACAGGCCAATAGCTATTCGAGAGGTGTAATCTTCATTCCATATGGGACCATACAATTAAGTGTAAGTTTAAAAAGTAGTAAAAATACTTTATCTTATTTTTCTTTTTTAGTAAGACAATCAGATATTTATTAGTACAGGTTATTTTCCAAACATGTTGCAATAAATTGTGGATACCAAAAATCACCCAATTCTTCACATATTCTTATGTACCTGCCTTTAGAAAAATGAGTTTGCATCTGCTCCAATCAAGAGAAGGAGACTATGCATCACCCCTTTGAATTTGGGTGGCCTTGGTTTTGTTTTGGGCAATAGAATGCCATAGGTATAATGTGTCAGTTTCCAAACTAGTTTTCAAGAGGCCTTGCAGACTTCTGCCGTCGCTCATAGAATTCTGCTTCTATCATGATGATAACCTCAGACAAGCCTTTTGAGATGAGAAACTTGAGGAAAAAGCTGAGTCATCTCAGTCAAGATCATCTTACGTATGCGATTGAGTCCTACAGAGACCAGAAAAACTGTCTAGCCAAGCCGAGTCAAGATCAGCTGAACAACCTAGTTGATCTTTGGATTTGTCGATATAAATAAATGGCTGTTTCTTTAAGCTCCTAAATATTGAGTTTATTACACAATATATTATGGTATTAGATAACTGTGCCACATTTAAAATTAGTAGCTCATGTTTTTCATTCCAGCATTTCTTAGACATTCTAAGACCACACATTTATACTTTAATTTTTTGAAAGTTAACCTCTATAGTAACTAATGTTACAACTGTCAAAATTTTGGAAGAAGAGGGAAGCATAAGTAATATAAACCCCCCATTTCATAGTAGTAATCAATTTATAAGGCCTCAAAATAATAAATCAAATAACAGTAACACGCATGTATTTCCTACAGGAAGGAGTTTAGTCCTGGAAGAGGAAAAAACACAAGTTGCCAAAACAAATAAAAACGAGAAAGAAGGAGCAAGAAACTTTTTCAGTATAAGCCCTCATGTACTACTTAAAAATTTTATAATATCAATTACCTACAGAACTCAAAAATTAAGAAGGGAAAGCTACTAGCCTAGTTCATTAAAACCATAAAACTCACTATAAATGTTATAATGTATAATAATACAATAAGATATTTATATTGTCAAATGGGAAAAACTACTTAAAAGTGTTTATATAACATAAAAATTCCATAAAAAGATATATATGGATTAAAAGTATAGCCAGTTATGTAGTAGGAATAATTATAAAGATCAAAAATTATCAATAATCATTCATTATCCCCATAATACTTGTTACTAAATATTGTGTTTAAAACAAAACAAAATAAAAATACAATAGACAAATGGAATATAAATTTGCTTTAAAGTTGTAAATAACTAAGCATAAGTATTTTCTTAATTTTTGACACCTTGAAAAATTTCCTTCCATGGCACTTGAATTTGCAGGCCATTCTACCCTGTTTTCAAAATTACAGTGTATTTTTCAGCGAGCATAGTATAATCATAGCAACACGAGGCAAGAATGCTAAAGGTAACTTGATCATGATTTCTATACTGTGTTCTAACTTAAAAAGGCATTTCCCTAACTGAAAAAAAGGAAATTAAGAATCTAGTGGTTTATGTCTGCTTCATTTTGCTGTTTTACCACTAAGATTGCCGAAGTCTTACATCTATTGAAATATCTCTTTCAAAATTATTTGTAGTAGTTATATCGTTACTGGATACTACAAACATTTTTAAAACACAATCCCAGAAATATTTACATATTATTTTATTTGACATTTATAGAAAATGTTTTAACTTCTGTTATTATCCATAAATTCAATTCAATTCAGTATGATCTATTCTTTTCTTCACTTTTCAGTATCTGATGTATTACTGCATATTTATTTATTGCTGCTTGTCTGTACCACTAGAATGAATGCTGCATGAAAGCAAAGTTTTTTTTGAATCTTTTATTCATTTCTGGCTTTCCAATATGGGGACACATGACTAGCCATTGTAGGTTCCCCGATAATAATTATTTAAAGAACGAACGAATTCAATTTAATTCAATTCAATTCACTGAGAACTAAACCTTCTTGCAGATGCTGAATGAATGAGGCATGGTCCTTACTCTCAAGGATTTCAGAAATCAAGTATAGAAGTAGAAGAATTTAATAGAAATGAAACTATACTCCTTGCTATATAGGAGGAATGTATAAACAAAAGTACTTTTGAAGGAAATGATGAATTTTGAAAGGAAAATAATGAATTTATTTTTGAGATTGATTGTAAAGAATACATGTATCACATGTGTGGAAGATCATTCCAGATTGACATAATCACAAAATAAAGATGCAATTTTGGGAGACAGCATGGTATGATAAGCTATTGGCAGTGTTTTAGCAGATAGTAAAGACATCAATATGCATTTATGCTGGAAAAGCAAACTGAGGCCAAACTAGCCAAAGATGTGACACTGTGGTGAGAAATTTGGAGGTTTTGGTTTTTTTGATAAGAAAAGAAATGCTGTTGAAACTCTTTCAATAGTAGGATAACTTTGTCAGATCTTTGTTTTAGAAAACTAATTCTGTTGTGAGTAAAATAGATGGATTTGATGCTGAGAAGTCAACAGGGATACCGGTCTGCATTGATTGCTATGGTTTGGTTGAGAGATAATGAGAACTGGAATTAGAATAGGGGAAGTGGGAATGGAGATAAAGAAAAAAATTGGAGGTGATATCAAAAGGGATTGTAGACCAATTTGATATATTTGGTAAGAGAGAAGAAGATTGAAAAATGCCTCCAGAGTCTTAGACAAGTGGATAAATGATGAAGCTGTAAATTTAGATCAGAAACCAGGGAGAAGCAAGGCTAAGCACGCTGATTCTTTCTGTGCATGTATATGGAGATATGTACAGTTTCCTCCTTTCCAAAATCTGAAGTGAAAACACCTACTTTATCAATCAAAACCCTCCAAATTTTTAACTCAAATTAATTTTCAGTCTCATTTCCAATAGTCTGCAAACTTCTGTTTCTATTCATTTCTGTTCTGTTAATTTTCTTAGGCATACAAGATATTTCATCCTTCTCAGTATATCATCTAATAACTGCACACTACCTCTATCAATGAACTCATCCATTAGATCACATTTCCAGTTAATACATATTTCCTGATCAGAAACTACATGCAAGAACCAGTGTTAAAAGTATGAGTATAAAAAGATTAATAATGTAAAGAAGAAGCAGGCTTCCACGAGGAGTTCATGGCCTATTCCAAGAACTAGCTGAGTAAATCTATCTTTTTAATGAGGTATACCAATTGCAGCGATCAAGTGTGTATTCTGAATTCTTGGTTCATTTCTACCTGTCAAGGTGATGACTTAACATCTAAGAGCTAATGTCTTCTTTATTTCTTTTCTGATTAGTCTATCTCACAGTGATTTCTCTCAGGTCTAAACATAAACATTTTAATCTATATTATTCTGTTATATATTTTTAATTAAAATTTTTATGACATAATTACAGATTCACATGCAGTTGTAAGAAATAATAAAGGGATAGGTTTCCCTAAGGATGACGTTGTGAAAAACTATAGCACAATATCTCATCCAAAATATTGTAACTGATGTACCAATTTCATATTTCTCCAGATTTACTTGTACTCATGTGTGTGTGTAATAACTTCTACACAATTTTATTGCCTATGTAGGTTTTGTATCTCATGACAGTTAAGGTACTGAATTGATCCAATACCTCAATGATCCCTGTGTTGCTCTTTTATAATCATGCCCACCCCTAGCCCCTTTCCCACCCTTAGTCCCCAACTGGGGCAAACACTACACTGTCCTTCATTTCTAAACTGTCTTCATTTCAAAAATACTATATAAATGGAAACAAACAATATGTCAGCTTCTGTTGGCTTATTTTCATTCAGTATAAGTCTCTGGAGATTCATCCAGTGGGTCTGTATAACAATAATCCATTCCTTTTTTGATTGCTGAAGAGTATTCCACAGTGTAGATTAGATGTACCACAGTTTGTTTAATCATTTATCTTTTGAAGTACCTCTGGGCCAATACAGTTTTTGGCTATTACAAATAAGGCTGCTAACGTAAACATGTTTTCTGTAGTTAATTCCAGCTTGGGTTGCTGGAGAATTCCTGTAATTGATTTTAAATAAATCACTTAAAATATTACAATAAGAAGGCTGCTACAGGTTCTTATACAGATTTTCTTTGAAAACAAGTTTTCATTTATTGGGGATAAATGCTCAAAAGTTCATTTGCTGGGTAATGTGAGAATTGGATGTTTAGTTTTGTAAAAAACGGCCCAACGGTTTTCCAGTCTGGCTGTACCATTTTATGTTCCCATAAACAAAGCATGAGTAATTCAATTTCTTTGCATCCTTCCCCAAATTTGGTGTTGTCACTATTTTTTTATTTTAGCCACACTCGCATCTTCGTGTTATATTTCTTACATACTCTGAATAACGACAAATGACTTCAATAGCTATTCTGACTCTGGTGGACACTATAACTTGCCACCAGCCTCCTCCAATGAAAGACTGTTACCTCGACTGCTGGGATTGTTGGAGAAAGACAGCCAACAGACAGAAATCCTCCTTCCCCTCAGAGATAGCCTCAGCTGAAGAGATTATACAGGGTCACGTCTTTTCCCAGGGTAACCACATGCAGTGACTGATTGATGAGGGAATTTCACGATCTTGCCATGATGGCCATACTGGGGACAACACTGAAAGACCATTTTAGTTCCAAAATTCCCTGTAGAGTTCCAGAAAGTACATCTCAAACCGATTTCCCTTTGCCTTCTCCTATTTTCTTTCATTCTCTTAGCCAAAATTTGATATGAAGGTCTTTCCTTCACATGTTGCACACTAGAGTCTATCTCTGACTCAACTTCCCAGATAACTCAAGATGATACAGGAAAGTGGACCCCAAACTGGGCTACAGCCTGAGGGCAAGTGGGTTCCTGGCTTCACTCAGGAAAGAATTCAAAAGCTTCAAAAGCAAGCTGACAGAGTAAAGCAAAAGCAAGTCTATTGAAGTGACAAAGAAACAGAAGGGAGAATTGTTTCCTAGGTAGAGCAGTGGCTATCTGTCAGAGCGATGGAGAAGTTGCTCTCTGTGGGTTTCTGGGGTCTTATTTTATACCATCTATTTAATTTTATTTTAAGTGGAGGGAGGATTATTTATAAGATTTCTGGGAAAGGGGTAGGGAGTCCTTAGAACAGAAGGTCTCTCCTCTTTTTAAACCATATAGGATAACTTCTGGGAGTTGTCATGACATTTGTAAATGATCATGGCACTGGTGGGAGCTTCTTTTGTTAATGCATTAGCAGGGTGTGATAGGCAGCGAGGGGAACCTGAGGTCGTTTTTCCCGGCCACCTTGGTTCTAGCTGATTTTGGCCAACTTCTCTGTCATCCTTTATTTTATCAGAGACCTTGGTTCAGGTCTTAAGAGTCTTTATTGAGCCAGGCCTGCCAGTTCCCTACCTCAAAACTACACCCTTGCTACAGCTTACTTTTTCACTGTTCATTTCACTTCATAGTCTATTACGAACGTCTGAGACCCTATATATATATATATAATATAAATTAGCAATTGTTTTCTATTTCTGCTGCTTATTAAACCAGTTTCTTAGACTCAGACTTATCCTTTTACGTGTGTGTGTGTGTGATACTGGCTTCCTTGTAGGGGATACCAGATGGGGGCTCTAAAGGGACAAGGGAATACTGAAAAGGAAGAGACACACTCCTTTCCATTTGCTTCCTGTGTCACTATAACCCAGCAGTGGCTGTTCATCCTCCCAGGAACACTTGATTACAGTAGTAGCAGTGGGTTGCAGTCGGCAGCTTGTCCTCCTTACCAGAATCAGCTGCATCATGGCCCTCAAAGATACCTGTGCCAGCCACAACCTTCCCCCCTCAGCTGTCTGAATCCCAGCTCAGGAGGCACCCTCCTTTGCATTGTACGGTTTTAATAATTTCAACTTCATCTCTTTATTCTCCAGTGGTAGAAGTGGCAGCTGTTTCCTGCAATTACTAATTCCATAATCCCTCGATAATCCCATATGGCCTTTGTGGTCTGCAAACAGCTGGTTAACAATGTTATATTCTGCCTGTTTATGTCTCCAGAGATCCTGACCAGTATATCATTATTTCAATATAAAAGAAGTAAGTAAAGTTCATGAGTTAAAAAGCAAACTTGTTTTCACAAGAGTAAAAGGTATTAGGGTAGAACGTAAAATGAAGAAAGTACAGCCATAAAAACACAAGGTTTTTTTGTTCAAATTTCTGAAAATTTCTTAACAATTTTATGTTTTAGTTCAATATATGAATAATAGATTTTGGATAAGACCAATAGATTTTTTGATTTAGTTATCCATGTACATTTTGACCATATGTGCATGTGTCATATAAGTATATACAGAATAACTTTAAAAACAGTTTAGTATTAATACAAGTGTCTGATAAGTGATGTTTTATAACTATATAAGATTTTATATAGATATATCAACATTGATTATTAGCAAATGATATAAATTGGTGATCTGAGGACTTAAAATCTATGATTACAACTGTGAAAAATAAAAATAGTTTTAAACTGTATTTTCATGGAAAATGAAAATATTTTCTAACTGTATTTTAGTGGAAAACCCTGCAAATTTACCATATGAAAATAATTTCCTATAAAAACAGGCTTTAAATATACAAAATTGTAAAAATGTAGGAAAATGAATAGAATCTATTACTTGATCCCTTTTATTCATATATACACACATAATCACTACTAGAGCTCTCTAAATAATCCTCTCTTTCAGAACAAAACAAAAATTATATTTTTCCTCAAACATAAGCCTATAAAACTTGTTCAGTGTCTGAGTTTGCCATTACAAAGTGTATTGTTAAAAACTGGGGCCATTGTTTAATCATTTTATCAACCTGTTTGTCATAAGAAATATGTGCATTTCTCTATGAAAATTATTTGAAAATGTAGTCTTTCTAAAGAGTTATAATTGATTAATGTGATTTTAATTTAAATTTTTTTTGCAATAAGGCAAGATAGGTAAATACATTTCATTCAGAGCATATTTTTATTTCTACCTTTATATCTTCCATGCATAAACATAGTACCTGACACAGTGAACCTACTAAATATTTACTGAATGATTCAATCTATTTCCCGTATGTTTCTGCAAATGTCATTGCATTTATATTTATATCTTGAGAAATAGGATTTCTTGTTTTACTAATCACAAAATTATAATTATAATACAGTCAGTTCTACTGATTTTAGATCCTAATTTTTACAAAGGTTTTCATCCAAATTTATGGTAAGTGTTAAAAATAAAAATAGTAATAATATGAAATGGAGTGAGAAAGTGAAGCAAGAGAATTCTCTAGGAATATTGATCAATTTGTGTTTCTTACTTTTGTTATATAATGTAACTAGTTTGGAAATGCAATCTTGAGGGTAGTCTAATCATTTTTAAAATAAGATATCAGGAAAGTTTTAGAATTTATTAAATGTTGTTGCTATAGTTAAACTTTTTAAAATAATTATATTTGTTTACATTTTTTTCCATCTTAAAAATTACCTACTCAGTGGGAACTTTGCAAATGTTTATAACATTGTCACTCAATTTGAAGTATCAAATGTTTGCAGGTAAACAGATATTTAGGTCACTTTAACCATTTGAATTAAATGAATAAATAATGTAACTTTTATATCAATATTTACATTTATTATTGACCATCCTTGATCAAAGTTGGAAGTTGGAGAGATTTAAACTAATTTGTCAAATAGTAATGATACCAATTTGCTATAGTTTTAATCTAGGGGATAAGTTAAGTATGTAATATAGGAAAATTTAGGAGACATTTGTGCATTTTTATCTTTAAAAAGTTTATTTCTACAACTTCTCTATTGACAGTCTATTGCAACTTTTATGTGTAAATGGACTGGAGTTACATATTGCTGCATTTTCTCCTTGTAATCTATACTATTTTCTTGAAAGTAAATTAAGATGCTATTCAATTCTACTTAATTTTCTTATTGTGTTAATAGGTTATATATGGAAACATGAAAACTTATAGATTCTGAATGTTATTATTTGAGTCAAAAGCAGTTTGGATGCTGGATGCAGTAGTGCGCATCTATAGTCCCATTTACATGGGAGGCTGAGGTGGGAGGATCACTTGAGCCCAGAAGTTGGAGTCCAGCTTGGCCAATGTAGTGAGACCCCATCTATTAGAAAATGAAATTTGGTAATTGCATATATTTGAAATGTTTATGAAGGGAAGAAAATTAAATATTATAAAACCTTAGAGTCAGATACTTTAGCACTGAGAAAGAATTATCCTAAATTCGTCATTTAGGTCTTTGATAAATTGTAAAACACCTTGCTAACAAGGAGCCTGAGACAGTCAGAAGTGTGGACGCAGCTTCCCAGGGACCCTTAAAACTGAGCCACCCAATATTTACTTATTTATATATATGCATTTTTACAAGATTGTCTCCAGATTTTAATCTAAAGTTTTTTTAAGTATTATTTATTGCAAATGATTGTTCATATTAAAACATCCCCAATGACTTCTCATTGCAATTGGAATAAAACTCAAAAGCCTCACTACATACCATAAAATCTCTTATGATTTGTATCCTGTTTTAACATTCTGACACCCTACCTTTTTTTAATAACTCAACCCCTAGTTAGATTGTTTTCAGCCACACTTGTAAAAACTGAGGTGAAACAGTTTTCTGCTTCCTGTGTCAGTTGATTGTCACTGTTTGCACCAATAAATTCTTATAAACCAATCTATCCTAATAAATGGTTCGATTATAGGAACAGATAGTATGCTTATAAAGAATTCTTAGCTGTGTCCCATAATCCTTTACTATTACTCACAAATAGTTCTAATACTCCCCTGCCTTGAATGACATGAGTTAATCCACATTATCCCATATAGCAAACCCAATAAACATCTTTCTCTGACATGCCAGGTTTTAGACATTATTAAAATTAATAAATTAATGTGAATAAGAAATTCAATTCTATGTGGCTAATTGAATTTTGTATTGTTATTTATGGGGATATCAATAGTCCCGGAGGCCCCATCAAGATCCAACTGAAACCACCTTGTTACTAATGTAATTTCTTTTTCCCTAAAAGATGGTATTTTTTTCCTGTCCTGTGTCACAAAGCCAATATACCAAACAGAGAGTGAGTGTCAAGCAAGTGGAGTTTTATTCTGTTGGCCAAGGAATAGAAAATTAGGAGCATAGCTCACAAGTCAGCTTCTTGTTGTGCCAGAGGTGAGGGAGTTATTAATAAAATACAGGATTTCTTTTAATGAGGGGGTAGGGTATTAAAAGCAGAGGGTGGACTATTCGTGTCTTTGGGGAATGGGTGGAGAATTTCTCAGAACCAGAACACTGCCTCCCTTTTGTCCTTTTATAGTGTCTTTTGGCTAGCTATGACCATGATGATTGTCAATTGTGTTGGTACCAGTGTCATTTAACATGGAAATTAGATTATAATGAAGTTAGAGGATCTTCAGAGGTCAAGCGATCTGCCATCTGGGATCCCACCAGTTTTACTCGGTTTGGTCAGGAGCGGAACCTTTGACCACAGCTTATAGACATCCTGTTTCTTAAAGATAAACAGAGAAGTTGGGAAGGGTAGGAACTCAGCTATGTCACGTAGGCATTACACTGGTAACAACCTCAACAGTATAACTCAAGAAACTTACTCAGAAGCTATTTCATCCAGCGCGATCCCTTGATTCACACACACAGGTGTCTCACCATTTCTGATGTGTTTTGTGACGGTGAAGTAAGTTCGGGATTAGTTCTGAGCGCCAATTTCTTTTCACAAACTCTCTATGTTTTGTCTCCAAGAAGTGAGGATCCTTCTTTTAGGGTTCTTTATGAGTAGATTTGAAATAACTTATCCTTGGTGGAAAATTCCTCGTTATTAATGACACTCTGCTTTTCCTCCTGCATTCTGTTAGGAATGTGTAAAAAGGAAGTATTTAGGGAAGAAGAGAAACACAGGTTCAATATGTCTATGTCTTTATCTAAATCCAGGGGCTAATGAGTAATATCTTAATAAGAGAAACTTTGCCTTGAATCACTGATCAAAGCATTGTAAGAACATTGCTCAGTCTTGTTTTATCCATGAGAATCTACTTGTGAGGAAAATCTCTTCCATTTTCCATCTCCTGACAACCTTCAGGATGGGGATTGAGGTACAGATATATGATCAATATATTTGAATAATGCTTGCCAAAACTTATGGATTTACCTCAGTTTAAGTCCATGTTTCCTCCTAGTCAGAGTTCTCCTTCTTATATGCATTTTCACCCTCCTGTTATTGTATATGCATGTTTCTCTTAACATGGCACAATTCTATTAAAGATAATTTAGAATTACAGTGACCATCTCAAGGAAACTTTTATATGAACAAAATAGTTTATTAGAGAAATATTTGAGAACAAAAGAAGAGCAAAATTGCAAACATGTAGTACTTTGCATTGTTTGGAAACTCAAAGTCCAAAATTGAGTTCTAAATAAATTTCTTGTCTAAGATCAATGACTAATATGAAAAATGTTAAAATATTTATTTTTGAGTTTCTCTGAAGTTCAACCTAACTACCTTTATTTTTCACCCATTCTAACCTTCTCCATTTTGTTCTTAGCCTTTCTTCTGCCATTTTTCTTTTCTTTTCTGGTTGATAGGAATCCCCCACAACTCAGCTGTCCCTTGAAGTAAACAGTCCTTTCTTACTTCTTTGTGGTACCAAAACAACTTTTTAAAAACAATTTTGGTGCCATAGGTATAGTTCGTGTTTTGCTTTATATAATTTCTTTTATTATGCAATAGTTTTACTTTTTCTTGTATTTTTTTTTTCCTTGAGAACATCAACAGTATACTTGGGCAGTTATTTCAGAGTTTATTGAGGAATACACTTACTTTTTGCAATTCCTTATTTAAGACATTTAACTTTAAGGAATTTTTATCCAAATAAAGGAACTTTAGCATCAAAAATTTAAATTGGCTTATAGTTTTACTCTTATGAGATGATCTTTTGCTATTTTCTAAAAAGAAAACAAAAGTGAACTGAAATATAAGATAGGTTCCATCTATCTTTTTAATGTTTTAGATAAGAAAACACACACAATTGCCAAAGAGAAGTTCCCATTTTGTCAAAATTAAGTTCACCATCTGGGACGAGATTTATACCCAGGAAGTAAATCTCTGATCTCTGAAAGGCTGTAAGACATTCAAAACTGCCTAAGAGTTCATTAAGAGTATTCCTGAGTCTTATCAGCTACTACAGGCCATGTATTCCCAACTTTACTGAAATTCCCTGACAAAAATAAATGTTGTCAAGGATGTAGAGCAACAGACCTGCTCATTTATTGCCAATGGGAATGAAAAATGTTACAGCCACTTTGGAAGATAGTTTCATGGTTTCTTATAAAGGTAAAAATAGATTTAGCACACAATCCAGCAATGTGGTTCTTAACTGTGTTACCTTAATGAACTTTAAAAGGTCACACAAAACCTGTATGCAATTTTTTATAGCAGCTTTATTCATGATTGCCAAAAACTTGAACAACCCAGATCGACTACTACAGCTGAATGTCCACAAAAAACTATGGTTCATCCATGCAATGCAATACTGTTCCACAATAAAAAGAAACCATCTAGTGATTCAAATAATAATATGGATAAATCATAAATGCAGTTTGTTAAGTGAAAGGAGCTAGACTTAACAAACTACAGATTTTAGAATCCTTTATGAAATTCTGGAAAGATAAAGTTATAGAGATGGAAAATAGATGAGTGGTTGTCAGGAGCAGGAAGAGGAGTGGTTGACTACAAATGGGAAGCACAGAGAAGCTCAGCAGGAAAGAACTGTTTTATACAGCAGTGGGATGGATGGTGGATACATTGTTCTATGTCTTTACCATAACACATAAAACAACGTATCACAAAGAGTGAACAAAAAAAACTAAAAAAAAAAAAAAAATCAGCCAGAATGTCTGGGGAAGCCGGGATGGAATGCAGACTGTGCCCGATAAATTTAACTATGTAACAAATGAATGGAAAACAACCTCATTGGCAAGGAGGAATGGTGAAACGTGAAGATAAGGAGCTGACCTAAGTAACTGTAAAAATAGTGTTTTGACAATTATTTTAAAGCTAAAGACAAAAGAAACTGTACATAAATATGTACAGATTCCACAAGTTCTGTATGTCATACAACTTAGAAATGAACAGTTTATGATCTAAAATAATAGGCATTTGTTTAAAAAGATATTATGTGGAAGAATGCAATGACATTAAAGATTATGTAAGTTAATATTTGCATAAAATGATTGTAAAATCAATGACAATTATATTGTGTGAATATAATCAACAACTTAATTACATTTACTAAATAAACATTTTATTAAATTTAAATCATATCCCTGAAAATTGATACAGTCAAATTGCCAAATATATGCTTTTGGGTGTCTTTCATTGGCAAAATGTGAAATTGTCTTATTTTCAGGGTTCTTATAGTTGGCTATGTTTTATAAATATTTGCTTTGGTAATTAAAACCAGTCCATATATAAAACTTTATTGGCTTCAACCTCTCTTGTTTCCCAGTTTTTCAAGAGCTCGTGGGTCTCTCTTATTCATTCATCAATTCATTCAGAGACCAGTCATTGGGTTCCCATGCATTTGAGTACTAAACACTGGCTAAAAATACAGACATGAACAAAGTAGTTAACAATCCTTCCTGATAGAATTTACATAGTTTGTTTCACCTTAAAACATCAAGGCTATTCATATTATTTGGTTTAGAAATATATGCATTTTATAATCTCTTTTTCTAAAACATGATCCAGTAAAATAATATCATTCCCAATTGTGACTACTCTAAACAGAAAAAAAAATATTATAAGGATACATTACATAATCATATCATATCTTACAGACAATACCCCACTTTTGTAAATTTTCTTGTGAAAAAATTGTAACTTGGCAGTACTGACTAAATATTTGTAATAGATTAAAACTTTAATTCTGGAAGTATTTTATAACCTTTTCCCTTACACCCCTAGAATTTACCATTTATAGGCCATTTAATTCTTCTGCATTAAGCTGTCAGGACAACTTCAAGAATGATGACTCTAATTTGGTATTCAGCTCAGAAAATCATAGAGGACAGAGTTTTGACACTATTCATTATGAGAAATTAAAAGCAAAGAAGTAGGTATTTTTATTTGAAAATTCACTACACTACATTAATATTTTTAATGTAGATTAGATTAGCCTTAGCAAAAATTAATTTAAGGAAAAAAACTCTTTAAAAAAGAGCATTTTTCATATAGACTGTATACAGTGCTTGCATTTGAAATGTTTCAAAATGGTTTTATATTTTGTTTTTATATTTTATTTTATTCTATGTTAAGATCAATTGGGGTATATTTGTGCTATGAAGTTAATCTTCAGATATCATTTTAACATATATTATTAGTGGACAATAAGAATGGAATTGAGTTAGTTTTCAGGAACAATTCCCATATTGCCAACACACAAAGTATAGCTTTATATTATATGCCAATTTACAAGCAAAATTTGAGAAACATAAAAGGAGATCCAAGTTCATTTTATTATATATATTGAAAGTAATCATACCATACCATTTTAGAGAAAAGTATTAGTTTACTTACGTAAATGTAGTATTTTCAATAATAGAATATAGTAAGAAATCATGAGTATCATATTATAACATTTTACTAACTTTTATATAGCATAAAATAGCAAAGGTAAAAATGTACAATGAATATTGATAAAGAGCAGGCAAAACACACAAAAAATTACTGGTAAATGATATTTCATACCAGGTACTAAATGCAATTTCAATGAATAACAAATCATCAAAAATCAAGTTTTCTATATAACATACGCATGTATGTATATATATATATATATCATATTCGAACATAACTCTAATGACACGTACATGAAAACAAATATATTACAGTGTATGTATACATATATTGATACGTATGGGCATGCATAAACACATGTATATTATATATATTAGTAAAATATGGTTTAAAGCAAAGTATCGTTATAGCAATAGCAATACCTTTATTAACTTTTGAACTATGTATTATGTTATTAACATATTTTAATTTGCCATATTAGACTAACTTCAAATCTACTTTTCATTAGCTCTGTGAACACAACTTGGTATTTTTTTAAAGATTGCCAATAGCACATGAATGTTATATAAGTGTTATGATACTTTTTATTAGAAAATTCTATGGCTTATTTGACTATATGGAAACCTTTGTCATGCACTGTCTTTCAGAACAGATGGGGCATTTTATTTATTTATTTACTTAGGTAGGTAGTTTATTATTTGTTCATTAATTCATATTTTAATACATTGTTTTTTCATTTTGAATGAGTTATATTTGTATATAGCTCAGAATTTTAAATGTACAATAAAGTATACAGTGAATAGAAATTTCTCTTTAATTCCCTTTTCTGTTACATTTTCCATTTCTGCCTTTACTTCCTATTTTCCAGTTTTATTAAGGTTTTTATTGTTATTGTTATTTACATTTATACACTTCAATTATTTAATTTATGCACATAAATGATACATATTTTACTCCAGCTATTAAAAATTTGAAAATCAGCACCTTTACACAACCTCACATATTTATGTTTATTTCTTTATTTTTTTCTTATTAAAGTTACATTATGTTCTGTAACTACAATTCCTGCTTGTCTTTTAGTCCTACTCAATAAAAGAGTTAAATAGTTCAGTGTCTCTTGACTGTTCATTTGCCATTTAGTCAATGACATGAATTCTCTAAGATTTTCTTTAAAACAAACTTATAGTTCAAATGAACTTACCAGGAATCCTTTTTTCTTGTAAGTTCAAAATATTACTCCCTGTCCCTTCGCATTCATGTCTGAACAGTAGTTTAGCTAGCTATAAATTTATTAAGTCACACTTTCTTTGAAGATTGTCCATATAGTTTTTCGCTATCATAATAACATTGAGTATTGCTTTGGAGCAGTTGAAGGTCAGTCTATTTTTTCACCTTATAGAATAATTAATCTTTTTTTCTGGCTGTCCAAAGCATTTATATGTGTGAAATTTGAAATTCCCTTAACTTGCCAGGTTTTATTTTATAATGAATAATTTTAGGTCAACTTCTCCTGGGATATAGTATTCTTTTTAAAGAAGTAGATTCAAGTATATGCTAAAAGCTTTGTTTTTTACTTGAATCTCTAAATATTTTTTTTTGTT
Source organism: Propithecus perrieri (assembly GCA_963574695.1). Taxonomy (NCBI): domain Eukaryota; kingdom Metazoa; phylum Chordata; class Mammalia; order Primates; family Indriidae; genus Propithecus; species Propithecus perrieri. The sequence continues at coordinate 9,694 of CAUYRB010045283.1, read as the reverse complement.
CTACTATTTTAATCAGACCAGTTAGGAGACAATAGCTAAGGGTTTCTTAAACTTTGTTTGCAAGGTATTTCTTATTTTAATTTTCCCTGTACCTTTCTCATTTTATTCTGACTTTATTTTGCTTTGCTTTTAAGTTTTGTCCTCTGTTTTTCCTTACTGTGATTTTAGCAATATCTGTAATGTTTGTACAGCGTTCCAATTTAGCTTTTATTTCTATGAGACTTTATTTTTTTATTTTATTTATCTTCTGTGTCAGCGGCTCATGTTTTATTTTCTTCTCATCATTTCTTCCCTATGAAGAAATGTTTAATGCTCTTGTGTGATTAAGATAATTGCTTCAATAATTTTATAATATATTGTGATATTTTGGCATTGACTTCTAGCAGAACATTTTTGCAGTGAGTGTTTTTCCTTTGGTGAGCTGTCTTTCCTTTTCTTCTTTATTTTCTTTCCTATTTCATTATATTTACTTTGTATAGGTCTACTATTCTTTCCTTGGAATTATTTCTCTTCCTTGAGCCAGGTGACTCTTCCTGTGGTAGAATCTAGACTCATGTTCTTGCTTACTAGAATTTCCCTCACGTTTTAGGATTGTTTGCATGTGAATGAACTCTGCCCCTTCCCGTCCTGGCCCTTGCCCCCCTCAGCCAGCCTGTCAAGATTAGCAACATAGGACTGTTCACAGTGGTGGTACTTCTCTTCCTGGCCACATCAATATTTTCCTATCTAGAGGATCTACAAGCCCCTGTGTTCATTTGTCCCTGCCTGCCAAGCTATCAAATCAAGAACTTAGAGTCAGTCTTTGCCTTAATTTCCTTTGTTGAAGATATGACTGTTGCTTTATACTTCAGGGTGTACTATTTACTTGATAAAGTATGCTACATATACTTTTGCAAGATTTATAGCCATGAGTATCCTGATCAATAACATGTCTGCACTCATTGTTCAATCTTCTATACTTTTACAAATAACACCAAACCCATTTTGGATTTCAGAGTTTTAAGTTTCTCTTAATTTCTATGCAGTTGACATATTCATTTTTGATTGTCATTTTTCTATTTATTTTTCAGTGATTTCCAAGAGAAAAAGATGAAAATAAAGACTTCCTTCTACAATTTAAAAATGTGTGTTTTCTCAAACATTTAGAAACAAGAAAAAAAGCTTTATTAGTCAAGAACTGGCCTATATTATATTGATTTTATCACTATAAAAAGGATACATTTGTACTTTCTCCCTATGTTTCCTCTTCTAACATTATTAGGTAATTTACCTTCGTGTATCATTTTTTTTATTCTGTCTATACTCTGTTTTCATTTTTATCCTTCATAAATTTCTATCTTTCACATACTGCCTCTAATTTCTCTAATTTACATTTTTTTCCTATCTCTTTATCTGTTTCTTATGTAGCTTTCATAAGGACAGATTCTAATCTTCCACCTCTCATAACTGACTGGCAAAAATTAGTTCATGAAGACATAGAATTAAACTTTGTCATTTCTTTAATTTATACTTGCATACACGTGCACCCACTTCTCGTAATTCAGTTTGTTCTACCTAGACTTCACCAGACATATATATTTCCCACCAATCCCTTTTCTTCTCTCGTTTAATCCAACTAGGCTGTGGATTAATGTCAAATCTAGGTAATTGCCTTGGCAAAATAAAATAAGAGTCTACTATAATAATATAGAGGAATATATTAAATTTATTTTGTCTGTTACAAGATCTTTATTCATACTATTGACCAAATGGTTTTATAAATATTATAATTTCGAATCAAAGTGCACAAAAGCAAATTATGCAACCAAATGTATGTACCCTCATAAAATTCTGAAATAAGTTTAAAAAAATAAAATAAACTCAATTGGTTCATGAAAAAAAAAGAAATACATATTTTTGACTTTTTTTAATTTACAGATTTGGAATTCTCTCCTTTTTTGATTGCTTTTACTTGTTGTCAGAATAATAAAGTTTCCTTAGGAATAAATGGGTCAGTAAGTGAATTCTAAATTCATCAGTGTATCTCAGCTGCAACAATGTTTGTACATTATTCCTGGAAAAAAAAAAAGAAACTTAAGTCCTAGAAGTCCTAGATTCCTTTAATAGTTATACTATCCTGAGTATCACTTTATGATTTTTCAAGTAGATAGTTACATTTGAGAAAAAGAATCCTTTTCCAAAATACATGATGTTTAAGAATGTTTTTGATGTTAGTTTCAGTGCCCTAGAATTAAACAAAAGAGTTTGGGCAAAGGAAGAGACAGGATTTTAGAATCTTTAATCTTGAAGAATGTCTCCAGTTTTCTTTTAGGAAGATTATAAAGAATAATTATATTGCAACTTCTGAGCCACTTATACTCAAGATATTGTCACATATTTCTAAGATATCAGAAGACTAAAAAATGGTGAACAGAGGGAAATGCAGAAACAAGTGAGAAATCAGATGAAAATCTGTATTTGGAAAGTATTACCTGACTAAACATTGTTTCTTGATCCAAAGGGATAAAATCACAATCATAGAATAAAATAATAAGCCAGAACTTTTGGAAAAAATGAGTATGAAGTGAATGAAAAGAAATGAAACTTGAAGATTAAGCTGATAGATTGCATTCTTTTTGTGATACATATTGCAGCAAATTGTTCATGCAAATTAATGTTGTTTGCATATTAATGGAATGATTGTGAGTACAATTTTACATTATGAAATTATCAGAATTGATCTTGAAGATGTGAGCTTTTGCTGGTAGAATTTAAATTCAAAATCATAAATACTCTAAGTAGCTCACTTCCATATTTGAATGAAAAATGCTTCTATTTTCTGAGTTGTGCTAACCCAAATTATAAAAGTGAATTAAATAGAAGAGGCTATTATGATGAAACAAAGAGAGTGAAAATATATAATGGTTCACATAAAATGAAATTTTATTTCTTGCTTATATGCCAATTCATCCTCTTGCTCATATACCAGTTCAGGTCAAGTTCTTATAGGTCAGATTTTGATGTTGCAGGAAGAACATCAATTATCACCTTTCTGAGCCTGAAGAGGACAGGAATTGTGAAAGGAATCCATCAGAGCAATTGTCACTCAGAAGTTGTAAAACACAATTAATCCTTTCTATAAAAAGAAACAGAGGATAGTTACACTTGACTCCATGCTGGTTGAAGTCCTGTCACAAAGCAGATGCTTGAGTTATCTTGAAAACAGGATGTAAAAGGGCATGTTAAATATTAAGCCCGATATTCCCACGAGAAAAGAGTGTTGTTAAATTACTAACAATCCAGGCCCATAAAGAAGGTATAATCTATCATTTTTTATTTTAAAATTTGTGTTCTTTAAATAGAACATTTGGACACCTTTTTGAGTTGCGAAATTTTAACAAGATGTTTTCAAAAGAAGAGACATTTCTCTACATTAATCCTTGCTTCTACTGAAATGGAGCTTACAAAGGTCAGAAGCAGATAGAGCCTTCCTGCCCCTCCTTTTGCCGTCATACCTATGGAACAGCAGGGTCCTCCAAACGAAAGGGCAGGAGTGGTGTTCCCTGTAATGAATGGTGCTATTTTGTTACTTGACCTTCAAGACAGCCTGAAAATTTCAAGTCAGAGATCAGTGTGGAAAAGCAAATTGATGAGCGGGAACACTGTAATCTTACCTGATGACTCTTTAAAAGGTAACCAAAGCTATTTCTTTGCTCCCTGGATAATGGTAAACTTTTCAAAGGACTTAAAAAAAAATCTGGGAGCGCATAAGGAAAAGTGAACATTCTCAGTGGCCTTTTCAAGGCCATGAGTCACTTTAAGAATCTTGAGACAGTCTGTCTTCACAAGTGGCTATTCAAAACGCTGAATATACCCCAAATTAGAAATGGATGTCATGTAGGACTGTATGTAAGCAAAAGCTTTGAGGACTGAGGTTTATTATAAGTCGAAGAGAAGTCCTAGAAGAAAAAAAAATCGTAAAGGACAAAAGAGCAGCAGAAGTCCATATAAGACACAACCTAATCTAGGTCTTAGTGGACTGGGGTTGAAGGGGGCATTTTCGGATATAAGTCTGAGAAAAACACAAGCTAGTAGCAAAAGGAAAGCAGAAAACTGAAAACATCTTATCTGAAGTTTAACTTCAAAAAGTAGAAACAGGAATAAAAAGGTTCATAAAATGTAGTTATATTTTTATTTTGTTTTTTTCTCATAATTCTGACTGACTTAAATCTTTTTGGCTTTATATGAACATGAGGATATTTCTAACAAGGTAAAAGGCAATCGTTACACAGGAGTTTATGTGGATTTAAAAATATATTTAGTCTAAAATCATGACATTGATATTCATATAGATTATAAAGTGAAAATACTAAAGCAAGTGTTTTATAGAGTAAATAATATAGTTTACTTCGTCCAGATAACAAGTTTTATTAATCATCAATTTTGTTTCAGTGACTATTTCTTGAATTCAAATTATCTTATACAGTGTATGACTAGTAAAAGGGGAATGAAGTTATCATAAAATGAAATCTGTATTGATCCATGTGGAATTTTCCTAAGACACTTATATTTTCTGCATCAACATAAAGCAACTAAAGACAGAGAGCACAAAACAACCGGCCTCAGCAAACTCCGTACTCTGCACAATGCCCATTCAGTGCCATGGTCTTCCTTTTGTATTTGTCTTAGTTTGACCACATGTTCTGCCCAGGAAGTGCTGATGGCACTGTTCTCCCTGATATTTATACATTTTACCTTTATTTTTATAACTCAGCCCTATCCCTTCTTTGTAACCAAACAAGCTACTTTCACCTTTTTTGTAAAGGTAAAGCCCTGTATTAATTTTAATATTTTGTTATATATTAGGACTTTGGGATGTCGTTTTTGCTGTACTAGTGCTTTTTATTACTTTTATCAGGATAATTAAGTCATAAGTTAATGCTCTTGTTGCAAAGTTTCTTAGGATTTTACTTGGTCAGCCTCAAATGTGTTTCTTCATAGGTTTTGATATATTTCAAATGTGTATTTGCATCATACTATTTTATTCAAAATACATATAGTGTATTATTGCAAATTGTCTACATTTAGTAAAATGAATACTCGGGACTTGGAAATAGCACTGTATTTGACTGTTACTACAATAGTTAGTTGTGACTAACATTATACTTAGTAAAATCAAAAAGAGAACATCAAGCATCATTGATCCTAAATTTTAATTTTTCATTTTATATCATATAAAATTTTCTACAACAAAGTCACCATAAGAAAGCATATAGGACACAGGCACAGTGGTGGTGCCCATAGTAGCAGCTACTCAGGAGGCTCCAGCGGAAGGATTGCTTGAGCCAAGGAGTCAGAGGCTGCTGCTATTCACTGTGATCGCCTGTGAATAGCCACTGCACTCCAGCCTGGGCAACACAGCAAGACCTCATTCCTAAATTAAAAAAGAAAACAAATACAAATACAAACTAAAGTTTACTTCTTTTGAGTTATCTTATGATTATGTTAAATATATTCTTGATTCTTCACAATCAATTTCTATTTTAAAAATGGAACAGAAAGCTTGTACTGAAACCACATACTTTTATGAATTATAATTATATATTGGATTGTGCCTCATATAACACATAGGAGAATAATTTTATGCTGGAATCAACTCTACACAATGTTGTATGCATGCTACCATTGTATTTACAAGTAATGTAATTGGCTTTTATTTGAACTGTAAGACAATAACACTAAAAGGACATGGGAGAAGAGGAAAATTGAAATTATTTACTTCCTTAGGTACAACAAATTAAATATCTATGCAAAAATCTCTGGATATGCTTACCTAGAATAAATAGAAAAGCATTCTAGGTGAAGGAATAACTAAAAGGGAGCTGAACACTGAAAACTCCTCTTCATCTATCACGAAGTAACGGCAACATTTAAATGACAGAACTGGGCGAACGTGGCTGCCATAACAAGCTTCAGCGTCAGTGACAGAGCTGAGAATGCAACATTCGTTCATTTTGTGAAACTGTGTCCTGACAGAATAATCTGAACTCAATTTATTTCTTACGTGAAAAAGACGTTTAAAAGCTTAAAAAGAATGATATCAATTTGATAGGACTTCTGCATCTGCAGAAATCTGTAGCCTCTTTTTGTCAACATAGCAGCTAACTTTCTTCCATGGATCACAAAACTGGGTTAATTATTTTACTACTAAAATAGTCAACTATTTAAAACTAATTCTTTGTGGTTCTGGAATTTTTTCCCCTTTTTCTAGCTTCTCATATGTTAAAAAGGTATAAATTTGGAAAAGGTGTGATAGACATCCACTCCAGTGACATGCTGGATACTGGGAATACAGCGCTGCTGGTTATAAAGACGTAATTATCACAGTTTTGCCTTTATTCTCTGTGCTAAATCATGCATAAAATTTAATCTAATCTCATTAGATTTAGAAGATTCACCATGGAAATCAGAATGGTTCAGAGCCAGAATTATTAATAATATTTTTCTTTGATCTTATTACAGGTGAATTAATAATCCACATACATAATTTAAAAAAAAAATCTTCACTATTGTCTCTAGCTGGTTGTGCCATTAACTAATTGTGTAAACATGTATTTTTATCTGTAAAAAATATTTTTAAATATTCTGGTTTTAAATTGTATTCTTTCACGAAAGAGAAGTATAATTCACAGAGTTATCTAGATTATTTCCTCTGCTCCAATTTTAGTGATTAAAATACCAGTTTAAAAAATCCCATTAATTTCTCATAAATATACACTTTCATGAGGGCAATGATTCTCTCTCTCTCTTTACTTCCATTCCCGGAATCCTCACATTGGCATCTTTGGTTACATTTGACCCTAGAGAATATAGCCCAGGAAACGTTTTCCACCTCCAGTAGACTGGTGATATAAAAATTTAGAAGGGAAGAAAGAGGTGGGAAACAAGAAGAGGATGCTTTCCACTTTCTTTAGAAAAACTAGCATTATATCGGGTTCAAAGCAGCAATTGTTCCAAGGATTCCTCACACATTCAAGACAGTTTTTAATTTATCTGCAACAATTAGCACTGCCTGAAAACTGTGCACACAAAACACATTAGTTAATTAATTTAAGTTAATCAATTACATGAGATATGTATCTAACATTACATTTATTGTATTATAGTTATTCCCATAGCTTCCTTCACTTAAAAGCAGAACATAATGTTTTCTGAGCACAGACTAGACACAAAACACTTAGCAGGGGAACATTTGACACTCAAAGATCAACATCTATTAAGCATTTATGATTTACTCTCAAAACACAAACTTTTGTCGTCAGGAACTATTACCACCCTGTTAAAGATGAGACAGTAAGGCTAAATGACATTGTGATCCACTCAAGTTCACGATGTTAATAAGTGGTAAAACTGATATTTAAATGGTAGAGCTTGCAAAAACTGTTAGTCAGCAAAAGCTGATAAAAATGTACAAGTCTTGGTGGCAGAGAAAAAATAAAGGAGTGTTGAATGCTGTATATTAAGTTGTAAATTTTACCTTAGCTTAGGATTTTCTCAGGATTATGTCAAGTCATAATAAAGATTAACAAGGAATTGTGATTGGTGAAAGTTTCTTTCTGAAATCTGGATGATTGTAAACACCACTGAAGCCTCTCAGGATCAAACATCATGAATGATATCTAGATTAAGCTGTGGCTGAGGGTTCTGGTTTCCTGGAATCTTCACCAACTCTTAGTTCAATTGACCCTGAACAACACAGGTTTGAACTGCATGGGTCCACTTATACACAGATTTTCTTTGACCTCTGCCACCCTTGAGACGGGAAAACCTTCCCCTCTTCTTGCTCCTCTTCCTCAGCCTACTCAATCTGAAGACAATGAAGATGAAGACCTTTAACATGATCCACTCCCACATAATGAATAGTAAATATATTTTCTCATCCTTATGACTTTCTTAATATTTTATTTTCTCTAGCTTACTTTATTGTAAGGATACAATATACATATATATAATACATGCAACATGGAAAATATGTGTTAATTGACTGTTACTGTTATCAGTAAGGCTTCCGGTCAACAGTAGGCTATTAGTAGTTAAGTTTTGGGGGAGTCAAAAGTTATGTGTGGATTTTTGACTGAGCAGAGGGCTGGTGTCTCTTACTCCTATGTTGCTCAAAGGGTCAACTGTAATTGTATAAGGGATCAGGGTTGTTTTTATGCATTATTATTAATTATACAACTGCCTGAGTTTCCTAATAAGTTTCCCAATAAGTTCCTGAAAGATCTGATTTGAAACTCTCGCTAAAGAAGCATTTATTTTTCATTTACTGTTAAAAACTCAGAATTTTTTAACCAAGAAACATATTTTTAATTAATAAACCTTATTATAAAACGTGAAATTAAACAGAATTTTAAATTAATTCATCACAGTTGCCTTCTGAAGAGAGAACTTCTAAATTGAATTCTTTGATATCCAAATTGCTTTATTTGTTGTCTACACTTATGTATATATTGTTCTTTTTATTTAAAAATATCTTTTCCCTGACTCAAAAGAATATGTTTTATATGCCTTCCTTTCCACAGTATCCTTTTCCTGCCTTCTTTCCTGTAACATCCAAAGTGGAGTGGATTTATCCATAATTGTGGCAAATGTAGAACACATATGTTTCCAATGAAAATTTCCATTGCCTATCTTAAGTCGTTGTCTTTGTTTATTTCGACCAATCAAGAGCTGATTCCCTAGCTAAAGCTACACATAGACAGACTTCCTATTTAAATCTGACTTTTACAATATGTTCAACTGTAAATGCCTGCAATCTTAATGTGTATAAATTGTAATAAACATCTGAACAATTTGAGTAACCATCTTTTTTCCCATGGTAACTTTTACTGAGATATTCTATCTAACCGAATAAATTCTAACCAGTACTGTAATTACCTGGAGAGTAACTTGTAATCATAAAACAGGGAAATATAACCAACCACCAATAATTTGATTAATTCTACCCTAAAACAATCTGTAACAGTATAAAATGACATAATATGAAAGAGAACATGACTAGAAGATTTGGAGATCTTGATCCTAATGTCATTTTTGCTTTCCACTGGATTATATAGACCTTAAGCAAGTCATCTTTACTTCAATGGGTCTCATTGTTCTAAATAGATAGATGGATCTTAGATTTTTTTTTTGACCTCTAAAATATATTTTTAAGTTAGTAAATTTGGATATAAAAACTTACTTGTTCACTTGATGCTTTTAAAACACAACAGTGCTGGCAAACATGAGCACAGTAAATGTTCTTTAAATATTGATCATGCACACATAGCATGTACTTGAAACTGAGTTTCTAGGCATATTACATTACACAAGGAGTATGGCTACTAAATTATTTTTCCAGTAATAATTAAAAGATACTAATAATCTCCAAATTTCTAAAGTCCAATGTCTAAATTTCTGTAATCCTAGTGAATACGTTTATGGGCATTATTTAATATGAACCCCACCAAAAATCTATGAAGCAAAATTATCCTCATTATCCTCATTGTATTTATAAAGAAAGTGAGATTAAAACTTGTTGAAAGGCTTCCCATTATTAAGGAACATTTTAATTGTAATTATAAGCATGAAAACACATAGTACTAGTTCAAAATTGTCTGTTTCTTTTTGTTCTGACCCACTTATTACTTATAAAAATAATATTGATAGCATCAAT
>CAUYRB010045282.1:0-65700 GCA_963574695.1 Propithecus perrieri | reverse complement strand
GGGAAACTGAGGAAGAGAGAGGCGGGTCTCCTCTCTCCATTGTGAGCTTCTGCCTGCACTGTCCAGGATGGTAGCCATTAGCCACAGGTGGCGGAACTAAGGGCAACACACGTAACCTAAGCATCTGTACCACGGGGAGGGAGGCGGGGGGAGGAGGGAGGAGGGGACGGGTATTTGTATACACAAGGAGTGCAATGAGCACTACCCGAATGATGGACATATTTGAAACACGGACTTCGGTGGGGGGGAGAACCAAGGGCAACACACGTAACCTAGACATCTGTACACTCATAATTTGCTGAAATAAAAAAAAAAAAATTTCAATTAAAATTAAATTAAAAATTCACTTCCCCATTCCCGTTAGCCACGTTTCAAGTGCTCGGTTGCCACGTGGCCAGTGGCTCCTGTGATGGACAGTGCCATTCTAGGCCATTTCCGTCATCACAGCCATTTGACTGGGCAGTGCTCTATCTCCACTCTGCCTTAAGTTTATTTTGTATCCACAGTGCCCAGGTACTCGGAAAAAAAGTGCAACTCCATCAATTAGAGGCCTTTAAGAAGTAGACAGGCGGCCCACTGCTGGCCTAACGGTCAGGAAAGGACCCATGCCCTCTTTCAGGCTGTATGAATGAGTGAGTGGCCTCGTGCTGGGCCCACACGCGGCACACGCGCCCCAGCCAGAGGGCAGGACGTCACCATATTAGGTTCCTCAAGTGTTTGTCTGACTTAACTCTTAGCCCTTTCTTGGGCCCGTGCACAAGAGCACGTATGCATTTGGGCAAGTAAAACCTTATAGATGACAGTTCAAGATTACAGAGCGAGAAATTGAGAATCTTCACAGAAAATCAGCTCAGAACTTCCTATTTCAGAAACCAGCTCTGAGTTGTCATGAACGTTCAGTTTTGGCTTTTGCATTTGTTTTTCCTCTTCGTTGAGGGTGTGTACCTTTGTTCTTTATTATCTTTTTCAGTCAGATGTCATGGATCAGAATTTGTTAAATTTCCTTCCAGAACAAGAACATTCAGAAGTTTATAAAATGCTTTCTTCCCACATGCTTGTGACGGATTCCCCCTCCCCTGAATACTTAAAATGTAAGTGTGACTTTACTTAAAGATGAGAGTTTTGCTTTTGAAAGAAGGTTAGAATGAATTAAGAAGGGAGAACTAATTTTAAGAATAATTTTCCTCATGACTCAGAACATTTCCAAGATCCTTAGAGGTATATTTTAAGTTTAAAGCTAAAACCGGAATTTGGAATATGTAAGACATTTAGCTTTTATGTGCAAAATTTGAAAGCACAGAGCTTGAGAATAATAATTTGTTTTACGTGTAGAACAAGAGATTCTTTTTACATAAGAGTCTTTTAATAATAAATAGTGCAAAAATCAGTGAACAGTCTGCTTGTTTTGGAGGATATTATAATGCTAAATTTATATAGTATCAAGAAATTAACTGAAAACTGAATAATTAGATTAAAAATCCAAATTCTGTCCTCCCGAGGCTATCATCTGGTTATTTATATGCATTTGTATTTTTTGTGGAATTTTAAATTTTTTATCAAAATATTTGGCAACCTGGATAGAAAGGCTGGCCTTGGTGCCCACTGAGCCATGTGTCCATTAATGAAGTGGCATAAGCAATTGTATGAGGTAGCAAAGATGCATGCGTTTGTTCAAGCCTCAGTCCATTTTCCATGAATAATTTGTCCTGTCGTACATCTGATTCAAAGCAAAGCAAAAAGATTAAATTAAAGGGAGCAGCTCTGTACGAGCAGCTTTATTTTAATATACCATATGAAAACAACCGGAACTAATCAATGCCGACATCACCAACCACAGACATCTGCGAGCAAATTAAGACTAATTGGGTCCAAGTATGGAATGCAAAATATCTATGAACTACGGAAAGAAAGCCCCGTACTGCAAAGGTTATAAACCAGGTCTGAAAGTCAGTCATAATGAGAGAACCAGCCTGGCCATGTGTAGACGAAATCCTGTAAGAGTGTTCACTGCGACGCTACTTGTTTAGTCTAGAGTCTGTGCCAGCTCATGTTCCCTCTCTCTCCTCTTCTTCCTTTAACGGCCCAGCTGACAACGATTTAGAGTTTTATTGCCATCTTCTCAGAGGCAGCTTGAACCCAAAGGAATTTCCAACTTATGAATACATAAAATTTGTAGGAAATTTTCGCTGTTACAACAATGGTAAGTTTTAATTGTCGTGTAATTGCGACAGTGTCTTTTATCATGCAGACGTGCACATGGGGCATAAGAATCACGGGGCGGGGGGCGGGCATAGATCGCGAGCTCTTCGTGTTTGCATTTGAGTTTTCCTGTTCCCAAGACATGTTTTTTGTTCTTGTCCATGCTCTCTCCCAGTCGAGAAGAACACACTCCCACACCTGTTTTTGCCAGCACACACACAGCCCCACTGGAATACATGTTATTCATTTATTTATCTTCAGGCTGATGAAATAATTCTGTACTGTGGGAAACAACTTACAGTTAATAAGGAACAGGCTCAGCCTACACACTCCACCAAACAGGCCTTCATTGTGACTGGAAGATCCCTACGTTCTGCATTTCTGTCTTCTTTATGGCACTGCTGTGAGCCAGTTTTAATAGATCTGGTTCATGGCCCTTCTGCTCACTATGCCCTAATGCACAGTAAAGGGGCCATTTTATGATGAGCCAGCAGTCTGCATTGGATGAATTGTGAAGCAGGATAAGCCAAGCAGTAAAGTCGTATTTTCTGAAATTACCCAGATACCAGATTGCCCAAACTCTGGCTGCAGAGACGTTGACTCTGAACTAGACTTAAATACTCATTTTCACTTTTGACCCATGCAAAATGGGGATGAAGACCTGATGCCAGAAATTCAGGGACAGTGTCCCGTTATGGGCCAAGCACAGGAGGCCGTGCTTTTCAAAACTCAACACAAAACAAATCACTTTGAAACAGCTAACATCTCATAAAACAGCAGATGGGAAAAAATAGAATAAAGTGTTGGCAGGGAATGGGGGAAAGGAGAGGAAAAGAGAAAAATACCAAAAGAAACAAAAACAGAAAGATGAGCTGCAGAAATGAGGGGGAGACTCAGGGAGAAGATGATGACAGCACTAACTGCTGCTGCGTCGGTTACTGTTGTTTAACTCTGGACCCTGGTGCATCTGTTACCCAGTCAGATTAGTCCTTAGTTTCCTTAGAACCAGCCAAAGTAATGGCCCCAAGTTCTAATGCTTAGGCAAACCAGCATTTTCTGTTCAACATCAGATGATCCCTTAGCTGTATGTCACATAAATATACATGCTTGGTTTAAAAGACTCCAACTAGATGCTAAACAGCATGATCCTGCCAGAGTGATTTTCAGATCCAGTGTCCAGGGCTCGTGCCTGGATGGTGGGCTCCATGGCTGACTTGCAGGCCCTTCTGGGAACCAACCCATCCAGAGCTTAAAATGTCTGAGCGGTTAGAAGTGGTGGAAGATCTACATTCCCAAGTGAGCCCCTAAATCTGAGCGAAGCAAGATGAAGCCAAGGCCTGACCATGCCTCCTCCTCCTCATCTGAAAGGCTTGCCCAGACTTCATGAGATGAACCATGCAGAGAGGTGAATGGTGGCTCGTTGGGCTACTCAATTAAAGAAGCTGACCTGAGAGGCACCTCATAGAAAACCCATCATGCCAACCCTGGTGCAGTGGCTCTTTGGGTGGGGCAGATTGTTAAAATGCACATTGTCGGGCCTTGCCCTAAAGATTCTAGTTCAGGAGCTCTGAGTGAGGGTGGGGCCCAGGAAAGTGCAGCCAGAAAGGACTGTGGGGTTCTGGTTCCAGGGGCTTGTGGACTTTAAGCAGCTCTGTCCTAATGTGGTACCGAATACCATTCCATAGCACTTTTAGCGGCACTCCTTCCAGACAACCTCATCTAGTTAATGTAAGTGGTGATTTAAGATTTGCTTAAAATGCATGTGCCAGTTCCTCAAAAAATTAAATATATTATGTCATTAAATAGGAAATGTCCGATTTTGAATCAAAAGTGTAGTTTATTATATCTCAAACAAGAAGCAATACAATTAATCGAAGTATGCACCTAAACTATTGACGGTTTTGCCATCTTAATGGTAGTTTGTTTCTGCCAGAAGCGAAGAAGCTTGGAGAGTGAGTGGCAATGAAATTGCGAAAGGCATTTTCCACAGCTTGTTGAGAATTGAGTATTTTTCCTTACATGAAGTGGTCCAAAGTATGGAAGAAGTGGTAGTCAGTTGATACAGAGTCTGGTGAATACGGTGGATGACAGAGAGTTTCCAAGTCCAGCCTCTGTAGTTTGAATAGCATCAGCATTGTTGGTGCAACGTGTGGTCAAGTGTTGTCTTACAAGAGGATTGATCTGTCTCTATTGACCAATCTTGGCTGCTTAATCACAAGCATCCTCATCATTTCATCCAACTGGTTGCAGTAGATACCTGCTGTCATCGATTGACCAGGTTTCATGGAGCTGTAGTGGATAATACCAGGGCTGGACCACCAAACAGACACTATTAGCTTTTTTTGATGAATATTCGGTTTGGGGCTGTGTTTCAGCACTTCATCTTTATCCGACCATTGTGCCAAACACTTGCAATTGTCAAAAAGGATCCATTTTTCATCACATGTAACAATACCATATAGAAATGGTTTGCCTTTATGTTGTGACACCAAAGAAAGGCAAGCTTCGAGACAATTTCTCTTCTGACTCTCACTGAATTCATGTGGTGTCCATCTATCCAGCTTCTGTTCCTTGCCCATTTGTTTCAAATGGTCCAATATTGTTGGAATAGTAACGTTAGACCTTGCTGCTAATTCACATGTAGGTTGAGATGGATTCACTTGTACTACAGCTTTCGGCTCATCCTTATCCACCTTGGTCTCAGGTTACCCACGTGGCTCATTTTCAAGATTAAAATCATCAGAACAGAACTTCTCAAACCATTGACGTGCTGTGCATTCATTAGCCATGTCCTTCCCAAACACTTTGTTGATATTTTGAGCTGTCTGTGCTGCACTGGTTCCACGATGAACTCATATTTGAAAATAACAGGAATTTTTGACTTATCCATGGTTTCACAAAAATTGCTCTAAAAATTTTTTTTGAAGGATAACCATAAGTCAAAATATGCATTTGAAAGAATGAGGATGTACCTTCACAATAAAAATAAAACTAAGAAGTGTCAAAGTGAGATGTCAGAGATATCAACTGTAAAACATAGTACTTAAGGAAATCGGACATTTCATACTTAATAACCTAATATAATGACCATATGATCCAGCAATTCCACTTCTGGGTATATACTCAAAAGAAGGAAAGCAGGGACTTCAAGAGATATTTGTGCACCAGTGTTCATAGCAACATTATTCACAATAGCCAAAACACAGAAGCAACCCAAGTGTCCAACAGTGGGTGAATGGATAAAGAAACTGTGGTACATACATGCATTGGAATATTTTTCAGCCTTAAAAAGAAAGGAAGTTCTGACACATGCCACAACATGGAATAACTTTGAGGACATTATGCTAAGTGAAATAAACCAGTCACAAAAGGACAAATTTTGCATGATTCCACTTATATGAAGTACCTAGAGTAGTCAAATTCATGGAGACAGAAAGTAGAGTGGTGGTTGCCAGGGGCTGGAGACAGGGAAATAGGGAGTTGTTTAATGAGTATGGAGTTTCATTTTTGCAAGATGAAAGGAGTCCTGGAGATGGATGATGGTGATGGTTGCACAACAGTGTGAGTGTTCTCAACACCACTGAACTGTACACTTAAAAAGATTAAGATGATAAACTTTACATTATATGTTTTACCAAAATTTTCTTTAAATGCATGTGTTTTGGCCATAATGGCAGCTGCTGGGATTGCAGCACCTCCTAAGTGGCCACGTGCACAGAGGGCAAAGGGCAAAGATTCCCTAACCCCCAGAGTGCCAAGACCGTGGGAATTATGGGATGCTGCTTCCCCGTGTCCCCATGACAACAGTGCACACACTTGAACTGAGATGTGATTGGCTGGTGAGCAGCAATTGTATCCTTTGTGAATGTACATTTCCACGATTCTTGTTAAGATGTTGCTGAATACCACTTTGAAGCATCCTGTCATTTCTCACATCTCGAAGGGTTTCAGGGAAATAGGCAGGCTTCATTCTGAATACCTGGGATTTCTTTAACTAGCAAGGCTTTATTTTCACTTCAGGTTGAGATAGTGTTTGTTTGCCTGAAAGATTGTGTGGAAGCTACGTGTGATTTTTTTTTTTGAAGCTGTTACTGCTATAAACATATAGCATTGAAAGTGGAAAATTTAAAACCAAGAGTGCAGAGTATCTCTCCAGAGCCTGTTGTATATACCAAAGTTAGAGGGGCTTTCTTGAGGCAGGGGTCCCCAAATGTTACTGTAGAACACATGAAATATAATTCTACCTTGGATTAAAATAGCAAAAAATGTCAGAGGCAAATTAATTTCTAAGATTAAACCCTATGAAATTGCTAACATTCAACCACTTTTGACCTATAAGATATGTTTAATGTAATAGAAGACCTATAAGATATGTTTAATGTAGTAGAAGAAGATATGTTTAATGTAATTCTTACTCAGGAGGCTGAGGCAAGAGAATTGCTTGAGCCCAGGGGTTTGAGGCTGCAGTGAGCTATGATGACACCACTGCACTCTAGCCTGGGTGACAGCGCAAGACTCTGTCTCAAAAAAAAAGAAAAAAAATAATTCAAATTTGATGTCATAGAATTACTTGTGAATCAACATTGGACAATCAGATAATAAAAATAGCTCCCTTAGGAGTGCTTTTCTAAGTACCAGGCCCTGGGCTCAGTCTCTGCATTGATCATCTCATTTAATCCTTACAACAGCCTGATGAGGTAGTGCCATTGGCATCATCCCATCTTTCCAGAGGAGGAAATTGATACGTAAAAGGGTTGCATCTAATACATACAGGTGGGAAGTGCAGGGTCCACATTCATACTCAGGCCCTCTGGCTGGGAACCCACGCCCTCCACCCCGATGCCTTGCTGCCTCTCGCACTTCTGTGTCAAAATGAAACCTGCAGACACAGAGCACAGGCCCGCTCTTGCCTCCTGGCGGTCTGTTGGTACACGATGTCTATACCTGGGCCCATCAGATGCCCTGCACCATGTCCCAAGCTGTCTTAAGGGCACCTGAGATTTGTTTTAATCAAACATGGTAAAACACAGGCAGGGAAATGATGATCATGAAGGGAGAGGTTTGTCCTCACAGATCTTTAGAAACAAGAGACACAGCCTGCCACACAGGGCCATGCCGGGAAGCACCAGTGTCAGTCAGGAGGCAGAGGAAGCAGGGGAAACATGGGCAAGGGGGGTAGGCAGGCTTAGGATTGGCAAGTCTGAGTAAGTTCGGTGGACTCTGGGATGTAGGGGCTTCCCCTAGTTACCTGGTGCCTGCCCTCGGTTGATTAGGGCAGGGGACAGGGACCTAGAGTTTGAGGGCCGCAAGGAGGAGGTGGCGGGGGTGTGGACTCCAGGTTGCTTGGTTTGCATGTGAAACGTACGCCAGAGGTGAGCTGTTTGCCATCTCTAGGAATTGGCTAGCCCTGGGAGGGGCAGTCCGTCCAGGGTCAGCAAGGCCTCAGATGTCAAAGCATCAAATCCAAAAACTAGAAAATGTGGCTATTATACAAGCCACCCCATGCAACTTCCTTGAGTTCCCAGGCATGACACATGACACACATGAAAAAATATGTAAAGTGTAGAAGAGAAATGACCACAAACATCGGTTGTATTTTAATAGACTACTTGTTCACACCTCAGGGAACTAAATAGGAAAGCCCACTTAGGTCCATTACTGTGAAAAGTCCTAACATTTCTGTTAGTTGATGCAGCATTGCCTGCTACATTTTTATTTGATGCCTGTCATATTTTATAAATAATGAAATAGAAAGGACAGCAGCCCACTCATCTGCGGACTCACTGTACCTCTGCCTGGCACATAAATAAGTGCTCAATAAGAGTAGGTTGACCTAAACTGACATGCAGAGATCTTGGCCCTGGCACACAGCAGGTAACGGACAGAGCAGGGCTCGGACCACAGACTTCGACTCACAGGGAAGTAATGCTCTTGCCTGGGAGCTGACAGGGCTCCTTGACTAACTCCAAAGTACACTCCAGAGTTATAGTAGAGGCTTTCAGGAGAGCTCCAGCCACTTCTGTGGCCTTAAATCTAAAGTGCAGATCAAATACAGGTTGGTACATGCTGGGTAACCTGGAGGATGTAACTTCTGGTGCCTTGGGAGTTGTCCACACTGGTGTCCTCTGAAGCACCAGCATGTGGCCGGGGAAGTTCATCTGTGGCCTCTGTTCACTCCTCAGTCTGTGCCCTGACCCTCTTCTGCCCTCTCCCCACCTCAGCTCCCTGGGTGCTTGGAGGCCAGTGGCCCCCTTCCCTGCTGTCCCTACACAGGCCCTCACTCAGGGGGTGTCCCCACAGGCCCAGTCTATTCCTGACACATTCTCTTCCCACTCTGGAGCTTATCCAATGAACATATTTGGCCCAAGGCTGATAGAGGCACTGTGCCACTTCTCAAAACTCACACTGGCAGGAACCCCGGAGCCCCAACCAAAGGGAAATGTGTGGGCTCCAAGGCAAGGAAGAGAGGGTGAGACTGAGCCAGAGAGGGCTTCAGGTGACCCTTAAATCATGTAAGTGGGGGTCCCCTCTGTTTTCTTGCTCCCCAAATAGCTGCTGGGATTGGTCAGGCTTTGTGACAAGAGTTGTTGGGTCACCCAAACAAATCTGGTCCGAGTTCATAGGAATTTGGGGGGTAGGGAGGGGTGAAAGCACCTTTGCCCTCATAAAGGAGATGAGATCACAGTCTCTGATCAGACATTTCCAGATTCACCAGTGGGTTATGCCCCTTCACCTCTGCCCCCCGTTCACTTGGGCAGTGTGAACACAGCAACCGTTGCCCAAATCCTGGAGCCAAGTGGAATTTTCCCCTGCTTCAGTGTTTGTACATTTTGGTCACTCCTTAGGACTTCATCACTTGCCACAGATGTTCTGAGGGACTTCACATCTTTAACCCAGATTTTTAATAACTGTGAAGAAATACGTGTCAGGAAATGGGACAAGAAAGTAGTCTTTTCTAGAAGTGTCTTACTTGAGGACAGTTGCCAACCCAGTATGTGTAAAGCTTCCTGAAGGAATCTGAGCTGGGATATGTAACCACACATCCCGTCCTCTGCCCGTGAAAAGCCAACTCTGGCCATGGCCGGCTGGCAGCAGTAGGGACAGTGCTTCCAGCAGCCTTTGTCTTCCTCTGTTCTGCACATCAATTATATCCAGAATACAGTTGAAGTGAAGACTTAATTTGGGGCTATGTTTATCCTGTAACACATATTTAAAAAGCAAAGCAAACAGAGAGAGACGCTTTCAGATGAACACACCATCCCATCTTTTACTTCTCCAATTAAATAGAGGAGCCCCTGGGCCCTTTCTCAAACCCACGCAGCCCCTCAGTGGGAAGAAACCTGCCGGATGGTTTCCAAAGGCATGATGAACAGTCTTTGCTCTACGGGGTCCTGATACGCAGGTGTCCGGTTCCAGCAAGAGAACCTCATGCCAGGAAGAAGGCAACCCTTCATCCGAGCCCTGGCTTCTCCTCCAGACTTGGATTTACATGTGCATCTGAGTGAAATCCAGAAAGCAGGATTTCAAAAGTCGCTGGTGTGGTTCCAAATAGGTCACCCTCAGCAAACATTCCACTCTGGGCTTTCCAGAAACCACACACCAGAGTATAAAAGTTTCCCTGCCCTCATTTTACCTACTCCCCTCTAACCACACAACTAGATTTGAAACACTGGCTGGAGTGGAGCCTTTTCAGCTTACAACATTTGGTTCTGTATGTTCTGTGGGATTTCTGTAGGTTGCCTCATTTTATGGCTTTGTGTTGTTGGGTTTTTTCCCCCCTGAGCTTAATTAATTGAGATGTCTCAGTGAAGGGAGCCAAGCGCACATATAGCAGACCTCACACAGGACCCAAAGAGTAGGAAGCAGAGCATCCCCTCTACCCAACAAAGAAGCACGACGTCCTTCCCCGGCAGGCATTGCTGCCAGATTAGATTGCAGAGGAGTTAAGGTCACGATAGAAAAACAAGTTGTTAGACTTAACTGTTCGATCCAACAATCCCACTGCTGGGTATCTACCCGAAGGAAAAGAAGTCATTTCATACAAAAGACACCTGCATTGAAATGTTTATCACAGCACAGTTCACGATTGCAAAGATGTGGAATCGGCCTAAGTACCCATCCACTGAGGAGTGAACGAAGAAAAGGTGGTATATATATACAAGGTGTATCTGGAAAAAATGCATCCATGTAATATGAAAAATAGAGACATTTATTGAAGAAGATACAAAATACAAGAAACACTGTACATAGGACACAGGACAATGACGCTTCAGTCCGCTTCAAATTAGGCAACTTGGGACCTCACAGTTCTCCTAGCATCTCTTAACCACACACGTTCAATACTCTTGGTGTTCTGCTTGTTACAGGCCTTCCAGAACATGGATCACTTTCAACTCATTCTCGACCATCTTTGAAGTGTTTGTGCCACATTTTTATTTGTGCTGTACTCACTGCATTGTCCCTGAAAGCCTTCTGAATCATCCAAATAGTTTCCGCGTAGGAATGTTCAAGCTTAACGCAAAATTTGACGCAGATTCGTTGCTCTACCCGCTTAGTCATGTTGAATGCCACGGCCACACAGTACACATGCTCACTCAATGATGTAGCACCCCACAGACTAGTACAGTGAAATCGTCATTATTCACACATGTGCATTCCAGTCCACTCTCCTTGGCTGCCAGGTTACATTGATGTCGTGCAAACCATTCTTTTTATATTAACAATGGCTGGATACTTTCCAGACAGACCTCGTATGTACCATGGAGTACTACTCAGCCATAAAAAGGAATTAAATAATGTCTTTTGCAGCAAATGGAACTGGAGACCATTGTCCTGGTTGAAGTATCTGAGGAATGGAAAACCAAACACCATATGTTCTCACTAATAAGTGGGAGGTAAACGATGGGTACACATGAGCACAAAGAGATACAAAGGACATTGGAAACCCAGAAGCGGAGAGGGGGAGGGTGGGGAGGAATTAAAAACTTACCTATTGGATACATTGAACACTATTCTGGTGACAGGCACACCAAAAGCCCTGACTTAAGCATTATATAAGGTATCCATGTAACAAAAACATTTGTACCCCTTAATATTTTGAAATTTTTTAAAAAAATTATTACCCAAGGGCATCATCCCGCACAAACATCTAGGATTTGTACTAAAATGGAGCAATGAGGAATGGTCATACATTTATCAACCACATCTTTCTGCTTGTTTTAGTCTGTGAGTGGGGAGAACTTTCGTACAAGTTGTCCCATAATTGTGATAAAAATGTGCATGAGATATCCACTAGAAGACAGGGATGAGGGCCTTCAGGAAGTTCACTTTCCTGAGCATACAAATAATTTGGCCCTGTCCACACCAGCCATCTACTAGATATCTTCTCAATGCCATTATACTCTTTTGGACCCCAAACATATTCAATTTAATTAATGCATGTCAGGGGAAAGAAGAAATATTTGAGTAAGACATATAATTTCCCTTGAGAGTAATTTTTCAATCCAGTGAATTGCAAACCCCCCACTTTCTCCTGTGGCTCTCACTTTCTCTCCAACATTGCTCTTTCCTGCGCAAAACGGAACTGGCAGGAAGGAAAGAAGCAGCAAGCATCACACAAGCAAGGTAGGCAGTGCCCCAGGCCAAGAGATGGGCAAGATTACGGTGCTACTGCTCTACTAAGAGCCTCGTCACCAGGATATTCGGAACACTTTGGGTCAAGCACACGACAAGACTCTGAAAATACTGCTCAATTAGTGGAAGATGATTTCTCATGAATGTGTAGAAAATTATGTCCCCTCAACATTCCAAAACCATAGCCGAAACGTTCAGGATGTTTATCACAATGAGATTTAGGAACTTTATTTTTCCTGGAGCAAAACCCCGTGATCGATTGCTCCACGTCTTCCCAGACATCTATCAGCTTTGTTGTTCATTTGTTGCAAGAAGTGCTGAGAAAGCTATTTGTCACTTTCCTTGTGGACTATTAGTGTGTTTTCCTGCAGCCATTGCAACTAATTTATCATAAGCAGGTCATCTCCAATGAGAATACTTAATTGTTCTGACAGCTGGGCCAATATCTGAGTGGAACGGAGTCAATACGTCTCTCCCCGCTTCTTTCCGTTCTTTTGCTGTTAAAGTAATGTGCACTATTAGCATCTCTACGTTTTCCTCATGCCATCCGGGGCCCTTGTGAAGCAAGTTCTCCACCACCTGAGATCTCACTGCCCCTGTGGTCATCGTTCTCTCCTCATCAGACAGACTTGGAAGCCAAGCGGGATGCTTCCAAGTGAGACAGACATTAGTCATTCTGTGTGTCCACAGAACCTTGGGAATCGCCTCATTTTTGGAATCCCAAGAACGCCAGCCCAAGGCAAAACTCGTCCAGGCACTCTGAAATGAGAGACTGTAATGAGAGATTCAGGACTTGATAACCTGTGACCGTTTTAATAGAAGGCCATAAAGAGAGCACGGCCCCGTATCTCTGCAAGCAGGAGCCCGCGATGGGCACTTGCGCCATTTTCCGTCACAGAGTGGTGATTGCTGTGTGCTCACTGGCAGCACTTTTCTTGCCCAGCCCCCTGCTGGCCAGTGCTATGCATCAGTAGGGCGGTGAGCTTGCCTACGTGCCAGTGGAGAACAGAACCACGCGCGGCAGGCACCTCCCACAGCTGGCAGAGTAGACGGGCCACCAGCAGCACTAGAGCAGGTCGCACTGCAGAGCAGAGAGAAAGCCATGTCCGGGTCCCGAGGCCTGTGCGCTAGTTAGTGGCAAGGATGAGAAGGTCTCTTCCCAACCTGGGCCTCAGGCTATGGTTTGGATGCGAGATGGAAAGTCGCCCCTTGGGAGATTGATCCAGTAAACACATGTTGAGGACCTGCTGTGCGCAGGACACCTGCTCAGAGCAGAAGGCAGAGAACAGGACCCAGTTCCTGCCAGGGGAATGCCTCTCTCTTTAGCTCTTGGCAAGAGTCAGGTCAATTTTGAGTAAAACGACTCTAGGGGGAAAACTACAGCGAGAAAGAATCGCTTTTCTCTACATCATGAGTGGTCAGAGATCTGAGAAAATAGGGTTGTGCCTGCATGTAGTAGTTAATCCTTCTGAGAGGCTCGGGAAGCCAGTTGTAATTAGATATATTCTTTCTATTACTTAAATTAAAACAACTAATTGAATCCTTAATTAATGTCTTTAAACTACCTTGGGATACAAAGTGCCAGAGAAGTTATTCTAAGTGCTAAATATGACTATGAAGTCCAAGGGAGCAGTTTGCTCCTGCGTTGACTCTAGAATGTGCAGGAAGGCATGCTGTGCATAAAAGTCATTACAAGCGCAGTTGGCAAAATGTTTAAAGTGTCTTCTTCCACTTGGTTTTCCCCCAGGGTTTCCTCCTTGGCCTCTATTAAAACGTTCATCCTTGATTTATTATCTGTCACCCTGATCAAGCCCTCAGTTAAGGTTTTTGGTAGGAAAAGCTTATTGAGAACTGAAGTCGCCCGGTTCTGGGCCCATCTGTAAACTATCTAGCTTATCACGTGCAGGCTACAAGCAATTATGAAACTTCCCTTTTGGAGATGTATTTTCATCTTTAAAGCCTTAGAAGTTATAAGAACAGATAAAGCTACCCTGGAAGGAGCCAGGCCAACAGCAAGCTCTGCGGAGCACCCACTTACTGTCCCCAGTCTGAGTCTCTGCGACCCTTGAAGCAGCGAGGGGCAGGTGTTTCCCACCGCGTGATCTTTTTCTGTCCCCGTCACATCCTCACAGTGAATCGGGAGGAGGGCACTCACTGAGGGAGCACGTGAATTTAATAGCTGAAGGGATCGTTCAAACGAGGCGCATCGTTCAGAGATAGATTAAGGGGGCTTTCTCTTAAATTCCTGGGGAGTTCTCGGAAGTTTGCTTGGAAGGTCTTGCTATTCTAAAAGAGTCGGGAGAATTTTATTAGGTCATTATCTGGCTGGATAATGTCTCCCAGATTCAAGCAGAGAAAGTATTTCACATCTGGGACATTTTTAAATGTCTTTCTTCTTTATTACACAGATGTTCACATCTGCAGACCCTTCCCTCATGTGGAATTGTTTTTCTTCCCTTTGATAAGTTTCTTGGCTCACCCTACGGATTGATCTGCAATAGTCTGAGCCAACTCGTGACAGATGAAAACTCTCCAGAGACCACTATTTTCCATTTTGCCCACTTTATATTCATGTTTGGAAACATTAGTATTTATGTGAATGAATTCAGAGAATATGTTTGGCAAAATGAATCTATTCATGTTAGTGGAGAGAGGACCACATGATAGAATCACTTAGAAACCTATAAATATATAAAACAAAAAAAAATGACTGGAAAGCTAAAATCCAAAGAAAACCTTACAGATTTCATTTTATAATGCATTTGGTTTTTTGATGCTCTATATATTCTTAGTTAAATTGGAAAACATAAGGATGTTTAAGTTCAGAATGTGCAGGAAATAACCAACTCAATTTTAAAAGACAAAGTAATGTAGATTATCTACCACGGTGCTCCTCAACCCTGGCTGCACGTTGGTAAACCTGCAGAGCTCTGGAAAGTGCCGATGCCCGGGCTTCACCCCTGAGTTTCTGAATTAGCTGATCTGGGTGGGGCCCGGCAGCCGTGCCCCCGGTCCCAGGGGAATCCTGTGTATAGCCCACTTTGAGAATTCTGTGCTTGGTAAGTTGGCCTTTCTCATCCTTAGCAGGGTTCTTCCTCCCACTTAGCAAGCTCCACCTAAAAATAGCTGAATTTTTCTCTGGCCTAAAAGGTCAGTCCTTTCTCACAGTCATCCTGAAGGCAGGTCTGCAGCCTCGCAGGGAAGACTCCCCAGGTGCCAGCAGAGGTGTGGCCTCAGCACCGTGGTGGGCGTGAACCTAGAACAGTCCCCCTCTTCCCTGTTAGGACTTGGAGCCCACAGACCCTGGTGGCATCCCTGCTCTGTTATTTCTACTCTGAGTGACCTTGGTGAATTATAGATTCTGGGCCTCAGTTTGCTCATCTGTAAAATGAGGGCAGTGGTGCCTTCCCAGACTGGTGAGAATACATAAGACAACACATGGGAACAGATTTTGTCACCTGTGCAGGACTATGGAACGAGTAAGTTTTGTTGTGGACACTGAAAACCTCTGAGGATGGTCCTAGGTCCTGAGGCCATCTCCTCAATGGTCCAGATGCAGCCCCTGCTTCAGCTTGGACTCCCAAGGGGGCCTTCCAGGGCAGAAGCCCTTGAATCCTGGGCATGCTGAGCCAGGGGCAGGGACTTGGGGATCAGTGTATGCCCTGGCCTTCCCTGGGACCATCAGTATCAGAAACGCTGTCTGATTGTGAAACTCACCCTTAAAACACTGGCTGGAGTATTTGGACCCTTAATGCAGAACAAGGCTGTCTTCTCGTTTTGCAGCACAATGAGCTAAGGGTTGGAGGGCTAGTGGAGGTTACAGGCAGTGCAGTGTATCAGTTACCAGCGTGAACTCTGCCTCCAGCAAGCTATTTGGCTATGTGCAAGTTACCTCACTCTGTGCCTTAGTTTCCTCATCTGTGCAATGGAGATAATAGTAGTACCTACCTCATCTGATTGTTGCGAGAAGGGAATGAATTAACATTCGGTGCATGAAGTCCTGGGCGCGGTGCTTGGCTTACAGTAAGTTCCAGGTAGGGCTTGGCTGCTGTCACCAGATGGGGCTAACCTGTGTGCCCCCTTCTCCCCCACCCCTCAGTGCCTAGCCCCTCCTGTAACGGCTTTGACAGCACCCTTTCAAGACCTTGCCGGGTGCCACTAGGAAAGGAGGTCTGCTTCATCGCCACCGTGCGCCTGGCAACACCGCAGTTCTTAAAGGCAAGTACCTTTGATGAGAAACAGTTCTTTGCACGGAGCTATTATGATTGAGTCACATTTTGTGATATGTAATTAATTGCTTTTATGGGAGAGGATAAAATTACAATGAAGTTGTCACTAGCTTTGAAAATCTAAAATGTCTGGTGTCTGTGTCTGCTCACGTGCCCTTCCCCCTACCCAGTTTCCCACAAGCTATTTTGTTTGACAGCGGCATCAGTTGCAATTCCGCCGGCAGAGATGCTGTTTGATGACTCTGTAAATCTTCCTACCTCTCACGCCAACGTTAATACCACTCAGGGCAGGAAGGGGTGAGAACCGGTGTCAGAAAGTCAAGGGTTTGTCTGTATTTTCTCTTCTGTGATTGCTTTAACATCTATGGCGTGAATGTTGAGTTAAAATGAGTAATTCAAATTCAGACGAAAAGCCATTCTCCACATGTTTACCACACTTCTCCATAATGGGAAGGGCTGGTGTGACATTTTGGCTCCTAGGTATTTTTCCCCAGCTTGTGAAATAAATTTAGTATCAGCTAATACCGAAATTAGCTACAGATGATGAGTTTCAGTCCAACATGACTTGGAGACTTGCTCGAAACAATTTTAACTTCTGTTACCCACCATGCGTTCCTTCTGAACAAACCTAGGGTGAGCATCTGGCACCCCGAGCAACATTTTTTTCCCTTCCAATACAGGAAATGTGCATAGTTGACGAACCTTTAGAGGAATTCACTTCAAGGCATAGCTTGGAATGGAAATTTTTATTTCTGGATCACAGGTTTGTGAAAAGAAAAACATATTTGGGTTGGGTCCTTCTCAAAGTGTTCTTTGAAGGAGCCAGGCTCTCCTTGGGAGAGACGAGTCAGGCCTGGTCTGTAGAAGGAGAAGGATTCTTTGGCAGCGGGAAGATCGTCCCCAGCCAAGGGGGAGGCGGTGTCCCTTTGACTGCATTTGCCCCGTGTGTGAATATGTTCTGTGCATGGGTCAGATGCCTTAGTCCAGCGGCATCTTTGGACTAGTCCCTGCTTGGGGCCTTCCCAGCCCCCAGTAAGGCAGAAGCAGATGTCAGAGAAACCGCTCATCTTTTTTCTTTCAACACCCTTTGATCCTTTAGCCCAATTTTTATTCTTTCTTTTGTAACATTATTCACAGTTTAAGAACTAAAGATCTCCTCTCCCTACCCTTTAATTTTTTATTACACTTTGGTGTTGGGCCGACCCAATCTATAGCTGTTTTTAATTATCCAGTAGTGATAAAGTTTATTATTATTTGGGCTGGGTTATACCAAGGGAAGGCAGTATCTTGCTGCCAAAAAAAGTTGAGCCTTTTGGAAAACACAGCCTCCCTGGTTTTGACCACTGCAAAGTTATTTTCCTCCCCTTGTTCTTGAAATGTAAGGCCCCCATGCTGATCATTAAACCTGTACCCTGCCCCTTGAAAGGCACGGCCACCACGGTGAGCCCTGCCTTGTGTGTCCTCTCTTCTGACAAATTCCCCTGGTCCTCGTGCAGAGCCCCTCCAATCATAGGATACCTGCCTTTTGAAGTGCTGGGAACCTCGGGCTATGACTACTACCACATCGATGACCTGGAGCTCCTGGCCAGGTGCCATCAGCACCGTGAGTACCGCTGGTGTGGGGGCCCTGCACTCACTCCCCGGGGGCCGTACAATAGGGCTCTGGGCCTCCAGAAGTCTGCTTGTTGCCTCATTTGTCTTTGAGGCAGGGAACTTGGTTTTCCCTGAAATGATCTGGGGGCATCTTTTAGGCCCTTGTCTGCATTTACCCTCATGTTGTGGCTTAACCTAGAATTGACTTTGTCCCAAACCCCAACACCTTCCAGGTATCACCCAGATAGGTACACTATTTAATCCTAATTAGGAAACTAAGAGAATGCCAGGAATTTTTTTTTTTAAGTTATACAGTATACTTCAAAGACAAAATATTGAATTTACATAACTGTTCTTTCATCAGCAGACATGTATTGGTCACCAAGGATAGGCCAGATTCTGAGCCAGGCCTGGCATGAGAAGATGATGGGCATCTTCTTGCTGCCCTCCAGGGCAAGGTCTGCTGGGAAAAACCAGAAATAAGTGGCTTGGTAGGATGTTGTCGGTGCAGTGGGGGAGGTGTGCACAGGATATTGGGGTGGTCAGGAGGCCTTTCACACAGCTGTCGGGACGTGTCAGGGAAGGCTCTCTGCCACAGAAGAGGGGAACATGTTGGCCAACATGGGGTTAGGACTTATGATATGGGGCAGTCATAATTACATGTCTGTCCAGGTTCCCACTTAGCAAGAGGAGCCAAGAATTAACCATAAAAAGCCATATTTTCAGTGCCAACTTTTAGCTTTGAACAGGAACAGTTGTAGTAACATTGATCTATGGATCCTGATACATGAATTGACCACTAACATTGTACTTTAACAGATGCCTTGTCTGTACTACCCATTAGAACTTTCTCTTCCATGCTGTTCTTGTTGAAGGAAGAACAGGCTTAAGTTCCATCTGGATCGGCTGCTATAATTTTAGGCTCATCTTTAAAACTTGTTCCTCAGAGGGCGGTCCCAGGACCAGCTGCACAGGCACCTTGGGGAGTCTGCTGGACTTGTAGAATCTCAGCTCCCCCCCGCACCCCCGTTGTAGAATCGGGTCTGCTGAATCACAATGTGCATTTTAACAAGATCCCCGAGTGACGCGTGAGCACGTTAAAATTTGAGAAGCACGACTGCTTTACACCTTTGGTTGCTTCTGAGTCTTCTAACAGAGAAAAGCCTCTTGGGTTGAAGAATTACATCCAGCATTTGAAAGGCTTGCCCCGTGGCTGGGCAAGATGTTCTTGCTCTCTTGAGCCCACACCTTGCTCTGCTGGGCTTCTCTCCTCTGCAGAGTCAGCGGCTCCTTTTGCAGGTTTGGTTTCCTAGTTAGATTGATCTTAACCATTTGCCTAAGAGATGTCAAATTCCCAAACTATTCCTCTTCCTCAGATGCATAGCCCAGCTTTCTGCCCTGCCCAGGCTAATACACCGTCAGCATCCATTTTGTTTCAGATGGCCACGAGGAACCACCGCCAGACATAACTTTTCGGGGCTCCAGGCAGCTCTAGGGCTGGGGAGGCCTGGAGTGGAGGCACCTATACCAGACTCCATATTTGAGACTTGTGTAGACTGAACATGAACTGCCCACTGACAGCCACAGAGTCTGTCCAGGGGTCACTGGCGGTCAGGTCTGTTCGGGGTCCAGTTCTCCCTGTGTCTGGGTGCTCCCTCCTGGGCTCAGCGCCTGCAGCCCCAAAGACAGCTCCCCCTGCAGTGGGAAGATGAAAACCCGGAAAACCTGGGCCTCTTTTTAATTAAACCTCCAGTTTGAAAATCTTTCCATATCTGCCTTTCTGTGAAGATTTCTTTATGCTTTTGAGCATTTGTGAAAATACGTGAATCACTCTTCTATCATTTAAGAATTCATTATAGTTTGCCATGATCCCGACAGTCACTTAAAATACAGTGCAGCCACGGAAATAAGCCATGTTGGTATTGTCTTTTTAAACGCTTGTGTTAGAAAAAAGACCATTTTCATATTAACGTCTGTTAGATGCACAATGCATTTTCTACCAACAGTGATGCAGTTTGGCAAGGGGAAGTCGTGTTGCTACCGGTTCCTGACCAAAGGCCAGCAGTGGATCTGGCTGCAGACTCACTACTACATCACCTACCACCAGTGGAACTCCAAGCCCGAGTTTATCGTGTGCACACACTCGGTGGTCAGGTGCGTGCGGCGGCAGGTGTGGGCTGCATCCTTCCGCGCGTGGGAGGGGTGCTGAGCCAGATCAGCAGCTGCCTCAGGTGTTCCCAGTTTCTGAGGATCAAGCCCGGACCGTCCTCTGCAGTTAACAGAACAATTGCCCTCCAGGTATACACAGCCCTGTCCTCCCAGGGCTAAGACTGCTCTCAAGCCTTCAGCCAGGCCCCTGTGAAAGCCTCCCGAACTCTCGCAGGCTGCCAGGGTATTGCTTAGTAAGTCACTGCTTCCCTGACCTACTTGCATATTTTCCCTCTTCTCCATCCATCCCCCAGCCGTCCCTTGTTGCTGCTTTGAGAAGAAAATTTAAATTTTGCCTCTAAATAACTCAAACACACACTCCCCTTTATTTTTAATGCTTTAAAAACCCCTGCTGGCAACTGAGGCAGTGCTGGGAGAACAGCCGGGCTGCCAGTGGGAGCGGGTTCCCCCTGCTCCCTGGTGGCCTCAGGGAGCCTCGGCCCAGGGCGGGTGAGCAGCACCGCCAGCGTCGCATAGACCCAGCCTTGTGGGGCCACGGCCCGAAGGTGGAAGAGAAAAGTCGTTCTCTCTCCCCGACTACAGAAATTTTAAGAACATAAATCAGTTTTAAACTGGTCTAGAGAAGAGTCTTTGAGAAGAGCAAAGAAAGGAAGGTCCGAGGGACTGCATTTCATATTTACAATCAGTGTCACTTGATTTCATCACTGTGCAAACATCACAGAGTGTATGTACACACTCCTGGATGGTACAGTCCACCACACACCTAGTATAGCCCGTTGTTACCGGGCTGCGAACCCATATAGCCTGGTACTGCACTCAAGACTGTAGGCAATTGTAACACAATGGTAAGGATTCGTAGATCTATTCATATCTGAAAACACAGAAAAGCTACAGTAAAACACGGTGTTACGATCTTATGGGACCACTGTTGTGTAGGAAGTCCATTGTTGACTGAGACGTCATTATCCATTGCATGACTGTGTATACATAACAGACACATGCGGACAGACAGATACCGCACACCCCCCCATACAGACACGTAGTCACCAAGCCAGTCACTCTTCGTTCCTCAGGCTCTGCCCTCCCCCGGCTCTTCCCCTCCATCTTCCACCTCCCAAATCTTAGCAAGAAACTCGGAGAAAGGCGGGAGAGCACGGAGTGAATAAATAAGGTGACAAGCATTCCGGAGGCCCAAGAGCCATGTCATTGCCAAGCCTCCCTGCACAAACAGGGCACAGGCATAGCGGGGTCACCGCGTTGAGTCGATTTACCCACGCCATTGGAAACGTGGGTTCCTGTGGGCTCCTCAGTGGTCTGAGTCTGGCTGGTTCTGGGCTTGCCTGAGAGGAAACTTTCCGAGAAATGTAATTACTACGGAGTTTTGTGTCACTCTTCCATATGCACAGTCCAGACTGAACAGGTTTTAAGAAAGGCTTCTAATTATTTAAAGGCGGAAGCTCATCCCAGAGATGAAAATGTGTTTTTAAAGACAATTACAATTGGAGATTTCAGAGGAGTAAAAAGAATAGGAAAGGAGAGAGGAATAAAAACATCCTGGAAATAAAAAAATATGTTGCATGTAATACTAGAAATCCCTCCAGTGGAATTTAGGCAGGGAACGAAGCTCATTCAGACAAGTAAGAGACCAGGCTCCTCTGTGCCGACTGTTCCAGGAGTGGGTGTTATGCAGAGAACCTCAATGTTTCTCGAAACTTGTTCTGGCATTGTCACCTGGAATGTCCCTCCTCCACTGTGGTCTCTTAATTCCCTGAGCAGTTACGCGGACGTCCGGGTGGAGAGGAGGCAGGAGCTGGCTTTGGAAGACCCGCCATCCGAGGCCGTCCACCCCACAGCACTAAAGGTATACCCCCCCCAGCCCCCGCCAGGAGAATAAAGACACGGACTAGCTAGAACCTCCCCAGAGCTGTTAGAACAAAAACAGTAATGAAACACCCACAGCAGATTCTGTGGACTGAGCTCTTGATCCACTCCCGTGGGGTTCAGAGTGTTTCTTGGGCATCTGCTTATTTGCCCCTCATGACATTCCTGTGAGGTGGGCACTGTCATTGTCCTCTTTCTTCAGATGAGGCGTAGCTAACACAGAGGAGTTAGCTACGCACCCAAGGGCACCCGAGGGCTAGAACTCACAGAGTTGGGTTAGAAATAGCCTCTGGACTCAAAGCATCATTCGGCAGCTTTGCAACCTTACAAGAATGATACAGTAAATCCACTTTGTATTTCCCCCACAGACAAAGAGCTGGGAGTTATTCCAACACCTGCTGAGGCCTGGAATAATTCCCTCCCTTAGCCTCAGTGCCACGGCGCTTGCTCTGAGACTCAGGCACCCTATGAGCGGAGACTGCCCCTGACACGCCCTCCCTGTCCTCAGTAAGGTGCACTTTCTGTTCTGTGTCCAGGGTCTTGGTTCCCAGCCACGCTGAAGCCAGCTGCGTGTCAGGGAGCACTACTATGAAAAGACACAAAGCCCGTTACCTCCTTCTTTCCGCGCCCTGGGCCCTCGGGTCTCCTCTGCCCGCCCAGGCTTCTCCTGTTTGTCAGACAACACGAGAGAACCTTGGAGAGCATCTGCGAGTAGACCAGAGCCCTATTCCTCAAAGCTCATTCTTAAAGCAGACACAGATGTCGGGAGAAAAAAAAGAGAGAAAACAAGAAAGGGAGGAAGTGTTGTTGTTCATCAAAGCTAAGAAGCTGTCAACTGGAAGCTCCACCATGATTTTTATCTCCCACTAAGAGAAAATGCTGCCGATTGATCCATGAAATAAGGATTTCTTTTCATCAGTGGAGGGACACATCTCAGTTTCAGATATGTTCAGATGAGAGGGGCTGCCTCTTAGAATTGATGAAGTTCGAGTTCCAGGGTGTCCAGGGAGCTAGAATCCAGAGTCTTGGGCCACAGGCTGGTATAGCAGCAGTGGTTCAGCCCTAGCCTGTCTGTGATCAAACAAAAGCATCTCTCAGCCCCCACGGTCCACACTGGGAGGAAGGAGAGATCAGAGAGCAGCGGCGTCTTTACAGAGCCTCCCCGGCTGGCATGCAACATGGTGGGACATTATACGGTGATTCATCACCAAGCACAGTGATAGGACACAGCTGTCATTGTTTATGGAAGTGTTTATTACCCAGCTCTGTCACCTAATACATCACATACCATGTCAGAGAACGGAATTAAGCTGTTAATAGGCAGGTGTTAGACACACCATACATCACGGCTGAAGAACGGGTGTAACGCGTGCCATCCATCAGAAATTCATCACCCAGGCTTCTGATCCTTGGGGAGTCCTGAGCCCTGCGGAGCATCTTCCCATAGAAACACGTGTGTGTAAATACACAAATACAGTCTTGGGCACCAGGTTAAGAAACCCCTTTACAGTCAAAGCTCCAGGACAGTGTGCCCACACTCCTGGGGCAGTACACCAGTTTGTCTTTTTAGTTCCAGATCTGTCACTGACTGTGTTTGTAAAATGCAGATTCCCATGCACGGGTGTGATGTGCAGAGACGTCAGGTGACTACAGAAGTTCCTTATCGCTTACTCGCAGTTCCTAGGCTTGTTTCTCTGCTGACCAGGAATATATGTTAATAATTTGCCAATGACCGTGGCCAAGGGACCCCACTCTGAGGGGCCCGGCCTGAGGGAGACTCGACGGAGCGGCAAAGTCCCACAATTACCTTTACCGCAGCACGTGCAGACACAGCTGGTCATTCCGTGCTGCACCAGGCCTGTAGGTCACGTGTCAGTCACGCCAGCCCTGTCTGCACACGCAGTGTCCACCCTCACTGGAGCCACACAGACGTACATGCACAGGTTTCAAACCCACGACCGTGGGTCATAGGCCAGCCTGTCAGTGCAGCCCAGGGGACGCTGGCAATTCCCATCCTTCTAAGACTAGGTAGGAGCAAGCTCAGGAGGGTGGTCACACCATGTTTTCTTCTTTATCTTAAAAATATCCTATGGCCTCCAAGCCATGGAGGATGGAAAGATGGTCCCTCAGGGTCCAACGGTGACAGTTGCTTTCTCATCATGCTCCATTTGAGGCAGAGACACCCCGGGAGCCAGGGTCAGTCGGGAGCCAGAGGTTGGAAGATAGGCCCCCACGGGCCCTTTGCCCATCCTCCATTCGGGCACCGAGGCTGCACGGGAGGCGATGTGGAAGTGCCCCAGAAAGGTACAGAGGCATCTGCTCCGTGGCGTGTGTTCACGGTCCAATGCCGACAGCAGCCTTATTTCTAGAACCTGACTCTTCCCTCTTCTTGGAAAGCCAAGATGCTGGGTGGTGAGTGACAATGTTATGAAAATAGTAAAAGGCAAAGTCGGTTATTAAGAGTCTACAAAATCAAAATAAATGGTGAGAAAGTGTAATAAATACTGCTGATAGGCTACACACCTCTCAGTGACGTCTAGATTACATATATGTGGATATACTCCACCCAAGTATGCTTAGAATTGTGCCCAAGTAGCTGTGCTATTTGTCTCAACAGCTTCCAAATTTTTCTATTAATATGTATTTAGAACCAAAGTCACACCATTTATTCACACCCTCTTGATGCTGAAACGCAGACTCGTGTGTATGTTTCAGGACAAGGGCTCAGGCCTGGAACCTCAGCACTTCAACGCACTTGACGTGGGTGCCTCCGTCAACGCCAGTCATTCGCCGTCAGCGTCCTCAAGAAGTTCCCACAAATCCTCGCACACAGCCCCATCTGAACCCACCTGTGAGTGCGATTCTGTGGAGGGGGAGTGGGATGGGGGACCCCACCAGACCAGTGGGCACAGAGTCCCCGGAGGGTCCTGGGCCCGAGTCAATTCAGGGCAGTCCATGCCTCCAAAGCAGAACTTGTTGTGCAGTTCACACCCCTCATTTCCTTTCCCACTCACTTCCCACCTGCCAGTCACCTCTCTACACTCTGGTACCTCCACTACAGCACCAAGGAGAGACATAAAGCAGGTGGCACACAGATCAGATAACTTGGCTACTTTTAGTAACTCTGGAAAGGTGTTTGAGCAGGCAGGTGGTTGGACCAAGCGGTGACGATGAAGGCTGGGGATTGTCTGTGGTGTCTTCTCCCTGCTCCCAGGCTGGGGTTTTGTGGCTCAGATAAACCACCTCCACCCATGGTGGACCTCCTTCGTCAGAGATTCCAGCGAAGCTCTGTGCTGTGCACATCCTAGTCATCGTTCCCCTCTTTGGATGGGAAAGCTGGTAAGTTTGTGTGAGTCAGGAAGGTAACTCATTGCTTTCTTATAGCCACTCCGACCAAGCTGATGGCTGAGGCCAGCACCCCGGCTTTGCCAAGATCGGCCACCCTGCCCCAAGAGTTACCCATGCCCGGGCTCAGCCAGGCAGCCACGATGCCGGTATGTGTGTGACCCCAAACTTCTCAACAGGGGTACGCCACAGTGTGGCGGGGGCTGCAAAGCACGGGCAACATGCTGCCTCTTCCCAGAGAATCAGTTTTACTTAAAGATCGAGAGTGTGGGGTGGCAGATGGGGGTGGGAAGTTAAGTAATTTAATTGGCAGCTAATTTTAAACATTTTTATGACAAAATTAACATGGATGTATATCCATAGGATACAGAATCCAAGAGAATTTTAAAGATAAAACACAAACCTGCAATCCTGGGGCCTCTGAGGGTACATGGTTAGGACTCCCCCATTTTGAATCCCATCTCATGCCAGTGAAAATGTTTGAGAAGCTTAATGTCAACAAAAATATGCCTCTGTATGTATCAGCCAGTGTCCCTGCTGTGTGCCAGACCCTTCCAGAACGTCAGGGAATGACTGGCCACTTAGAAGGCCCATGGGCTATATGTAAAGTCATTGACATTCAACACTGTGGTCATCTATTGCCATGTCCAAACCACACCTAACTGAGTGGTATAAAGCAACCGTCATTTATCTTGTCCATGGAATCTGGGTCAGGAATTCAGAAAGGGCACAGTCAGGACAGCTCTGCTGTGCTCCTTGGTGTTGGGGGTCTCATGGGCCCAGGCCAAGACAGCCCACATCCCAGATGGCGTCTGCACTCGAATGTCCGGCACCCGGGCTGGGGTTGCTGAAGGCTGGGCTCAGCGGAGGCCATCCATCGTGGACGTGTGTGGGCCTCTCCAAGCCTTAGGCTGCCCCTGGCATGGCGACTGGATTCCAAGATGAAACATCTGGAGAGCCAGGCAGGGGCTGTATGGCCTTCTGTGACCAAGCCTTGGAAGTCACATAGTGTCACCCCTGCCATACCTCTTGGTCAAAGCCATCACAAATCACCCATTGAGAGGGACATAGACCTCCGGTCCTAGATGGGAAAAATGTCTAGGAATTTTAAGGGCTATATCCAGATAGTCGCCAAACACCTGCCACCATCGTCATTGACACTGTGAAATGGAGTGAATGAGCCACCTTCCTCTGGCCGTCACCGTGAAGGTTATGCACACCCTGCTTGAGGAGCTTGGGTGACACTTTTTTTTTCAAATAGAACATGACCAGGACTACTTTCCCTCTCTCCAGACACCTCAAAGTACACTTGTAAGTTGGGCCTGTCCGTCACCCAGAATTCTTGCTGTCACTACAACCTGGTGATGGTGGCCACAGTGGTGGTGGCCTGAGTTCTTCCATTTCCTCCCAGCCATGCAGGGGACCACAGTTAGGACAGCCCAGGCCAGCTCTGGTTCAGCCCCACGCCTGGGAATTCTCACTCAGAACAAGGGTCTCCTGTTCCATCTCCTCCCAGTGCTGTGCTGGGTGACACTTTCCATCCAAGCTGCTCTTTATAGCCCTTAAGGACCAGGAGCAGTTTGGGAATAACTTGAGAAGGGTCCTTTCACTTTTCTTGTAAAAACTCCAATAGCCCATGACGCTGAGGGTTTCACTTCTTGTTTCTGCACATCGTCTTGTCCCCACCCGCACACCCCGAGTGATCACGCAACAAGGTTGTGACTTGGCTCACTTCCCCGGAGTCTCGCCAGAGCTTCCAGGCAGAGGCTGGTGAAACCGCCCCAGTCTTCACCACCTGGATGAGTTCATGGTCACAGACACGCATCTGTGCTAGCAGCGAGCACAAAGGATAAGGCCCGCGGGAGCCACCCTGGCTGTTGGTGCGCCCCATTCACACTGCGGGGTGGCCCTGCTGGGAATTCATCAGTTTGGGAGAAGGGAGAAGAGCAACCAAACCCACCACGGCTGGAGTCTGGAACAGGAGGCAGGCAAAGGGCAGTGGAGCACGGCCGCCAGCTTGGGCAGGTAGCAGCGGCCGTGCAGAGCACCCGTGGTGGGGAGGAATCGTGGACCCCAGGTGGTTCAAAGGCCACCTGCACCAGCCGCGTGTCAGCTCTGACCGCATGCACATCCTGGCAGTGCCGCCAGGAACGAATGCCTGGGCCTTCTGGAAGTCTTTACCCTCATGCAGAAGGGCCTCCTTTAAGCCAGACAACCCAGCCAACCAAGCAAGAGCATCCCTGCACCCCTGGAACAGCCAGAAGCAGGGTTAACGAGATCCCTTTTTCTTCCCCAGGCTCCTCTGCCTTCCCCGTCGACCTGTGACCTCACACAGCAGCTGCTGCCCCAGACCATCTTGCAGAGCCCACCTGCTCCCATGGCACAGGTGAGCCTGGGCCTTGGGGAGGGGGCAGCACTGCCTCAAGTCAGAAGCACGTGGGTGTGTTGTGCTGACGTGTGTCACGCACTTGGGTGCCAGCTGAGGCTCTGTCTCGGGGACTGTTCCTCCCAGGGTGCACTCGGGGCATGGCGAGCCATGAAGTTCATCCTCCTCCCATCCTCTTCTGCTGTCCTTGTCCTCTCCACATACATTCTCCACGTTCTTTTCTCCAGTGTCTGTGTGCCAATCCTTTTAACAGTCTCTGTTCATCTCTCTGCCACTTTTCCACGTTGCTCTCATTTTTTATGACTCCAAATTGGCCATGTTTTAGAAAAGGCCTCAATTAGGCCAAATGTCATAGGAAAACTCTGAAAAGATTTAAAAGCTGTGAGTTCAATACTATAAATATCACATTTTTTTTCAAAAAAAAAAAAGGTGGGGAGCCGATTACGGCTTTGCTGAGTAATTCCTTCCTTGTTTCAGCAACATTCAGCGAGTTACTATTTGGGTCAGTGAGCAAGCGAAGTGTTAGGGACGCAAAGATGTCACCCAGCCCCTGCGTTTAGTTCTCAGAGTTAGAGAGAGAGATGGCATATGCACAGAGAAAGACGCCACCCATGGCAGGGTGTGTGTTTTTATAGAACCAGTTATAAAATAGTCTGCCTAGGGAAGTCCGCCTGGCTTCCTAGAAGAGGTGACATTTGAGTTGGCCCTGGAAGGGTGGGTAGGAGGTCGCGGGGGAGAGGGACCAGGCATATGTTTCAGCAGGAAGTTACGAACACACCTGACAAGTCTGGGGCCTGGGCGAGAGGCCACAGAACGCAGGAGCCACTCAGTCTGTGGTCACCGAGAGCAGCTGAGCGCATTGGCATGTGCTTCGCCAGGGCCGGAGCTCTGACTTCAATTCCCTCATGGGGTGTTCATCTTGGCCCCAATCCCTTGCCACACGCTAGACCTGGGTCCCAGACAGCAGTTCTCCAGACTCTGACACGAGTGTGGCCTTCTCTGTCTTGGTGCACATCTGTCAGCGCTGATGAAAACTATTTCAGAACATATGCCCTCTTAGCAGGGGTCGCTAATATTTTCCTGGAATAAGAAGGACACATGCTAGCACGTGTTTCCTGCTAGAGTTGGGCTTGAGTAGTAAAAGCTACTCATGCAGAGTCTACTAATTAAAATAATCTATATTCATTCTCCTTAGGCCAAAAAAAATCAAAATAATTTTTTCTCTTCAAATTTCTAAGGCATATTTGTTGGAAATTAGTAAATTTCTCATTCCAAAAGCACATGAAATGAGAATTCCTTTAACTGCTGGATCTTGCATAGTGAAGAATGTCTGTTTATAACCATAATGGTGTGATTAAGGCCCTTCGGGAATTCTAATTTTTCATTTATTGAACTTTACTTAGTAGTAACTGCTCTTAGTCTGTTAGACCTACTATACTTAATAATAGCCATATTCTGTACGATACTCCTGCATGATACTGACTTTTCTAGTCGACGGTTCTTCTTGTACCCGCCCCAAGTGAAACAGTGAGATTCTGCGATTTTCCCTCATTCTGCTCAGTGATGCCATCACCGTAGCAACCTGTCAGGGACACAGGGGAAAATAAAATCCCACATCTGGGGGGTGGTTATCTGGGTAACTGGTGGTTTTTCAAAAAGCCTCTTTTGCTTCATGCTGTGTTTCTAGAATGTCTCTAAGTTAGAGAAAGTCTCTATCAGAAAGGCCAC
Source organism: Propithecus perrieri (assembly GCA_963574695.1). Taxonomy (NCBI): domain Eukaryota; kingdom Metazoa; phylum Chordata; class Mammalia; order Primates; family Indriidae; genus Propithecus; species Propithecus perrieri. The sequence goes on along the minus strand of CAUYRB010045282.1, from coordinate 36,537 downwards.
GATCAAGAGATAACGAGGGACTGACAACTGGGTACCTGGGAGGCCTTGAAAACACAAGACTGATGCAAGAAGGAACTCACCTAGGAACCCTGCCCCTCCCGGCCCCCCAAGGCAGCTCAGCAGCCAGGAGCTGGCCACACTGCAGGTGGAACACACAGTCCCGAGCTTCCTGACTTTGCAGAACCCACCATAGAAGCTTTGGCGTTTTGTTTGTTAAATTAAACACAGGATGTAGCTTGTTTGCTTTCTCAGTTGCATTCTCACAAAATCCCAGCTGAGCGCTTTGATCAGCTGCGTTCTGCCTGAGATTTCTGTGAGACAGTCCAGTACAGCGCAGGTATTTCTACACTCATGTGTAGAAGCAGAACCTTCTTTTAAAGGAAGTCTGATGTCCAAGCCGCTCCGATGGAGGTGGGAGTGGGAGGGTGGAAGTGGGGCCTTACTGGCCAAGCCTCTTGGCCTCACCAGCTACTAAGACTCGGTATTCACATGTAGGCCCTACCCCTATCTGGCTGTGTGACCTTGAGCTTCTTGGCGTGACATGGGCTTCTTGTCCCTACGCTGCCTGCATGGGACAATAACTGGCAAATGAAGGTCTCCACAAATGGCAGCACCTGCCTTATTCTTATTTCTTCTTTTTATTTTATTATTTTTTTTAACACAGGGTCTCGCCCAGGCTAGCGTACAGTGACCCAATCATAGCTCACTGCCTCAGCCTCAAATTCCTGGGCTCAAGCGATCCTCCTGCCTCAGCCTCCCCAGTAGCTGGGAGTACAGACATGCACCAGCACTCACAGCTAATTTTTTTTTTATTTTATCTTTTGTAGAGACAGGGGTCTCACTATGTTGCCCAGCCTGGTCTTGAACTCCTGGCTTCAAGTGATCCTCCCTCCCACCTCAGCCTCCCAAGGTGCTGGGATTGCAGGCGTGAGCCACCACACCTGGCCTCTTTGTTATTATTTTGCTGCTCCGCAAAACTGTGATCAGTTATTCCATCCCCCAGTATATCCCGTCTGTATTCTCAACTCTCCAGTCCCCTTGCTTTTCCGTGTACAGGAGGTCAAAGGGCAGAGGGAGAAAGAGAGGCTCTGGAGGCATTTGTGAAAGACAGTGAGTGGGCAGGAAACAGACGAGGGAGAATGTTGGGGTGGAGATTGAGAGAGTGGAGATCAAGTCATTGTAAAAAAGGGGGAAAAAAGAAAGAGAAGGAGGAAAAGTCCAAGTCTAGCAAACTCCTTTGCCTCAAGAAATGGGAGTCGCAGAGAGCCCCACAGAGCAGAGCAGGGGCTGCGAGCCCAGGGCGTGCTGGCCCCCTCCCATCTTGTGATCCCGCCCTCTCCATGTGTTTCCTGCAAGCAGAGCACTCTGTTGAGGTAGACGGGACGGGTCAGGGATCACCTGCAGGAGTTCCCCAAAGCCAGCCTCCTCCCCAGGAGGGGATTGAGGGGCCTGAAGGAAGGGGAGACTTGGTGCACTCGTGCAGAACAGGAGCGAACATCCCTCGTGCAGGGTGCCCCTCTGCCAGTGTGACCCTCAGGGTAAATTTTAGGTGATTGTTTGTGCTTCTTTTTTGCACAGCTTTCTGAGACGAGCATAGCAGCAAGTGAGCCAGGGGGAAGCTAAGGGGGTGACAAGGCCTCCCCATCCCAGGCCGGTTTGGAGAGCACCGGGATCAGGTTTAGGATAACAATAGGCCCCAGCAATGCCTGCAAAGCCGCGGTACACACTGCCATGCCCTAGATGAGGAAAAAAGCACTCTCGGGTGCCCTGCTTTTACATTCATCTGCCGTTTGTTCTTCCATCCGAATTTGGAATATCAGTGTGTAAGCATTGCTTATCAAACCATGTCACGACTCTGTGGCCCTCCCAGACTGCAGCACAGTAAATCAGATCTACAGATTCAGGTGGGCCTGCCGTCACAGCCAGCCTGAGAAAGGCTGGCGCGGGGCCCCCCGGGACACCCAGGCCTCACCCACAGTCCCTGCTCACTGCCCAGCACCCGGCAGTGGGCTCCTAGGACACTGGCAGAGTGGCCGGGCGACGGAAAACAGAAGTGCGCTGGGTCAGAACCGCAGCACGATCTGTCTGCCAAAGCTAAAGTAACTCTTTCCTCTGGTTCTGTTTTTCGACTCCACCTTGAAGTTTTCAGCACAGTTCAGCATGTTCCAGACCATCCGAGACCAGCTGGAGCAGCGGACGCGGGTCCTGCAGGCCAGCATCCGGTGGCAGCAGGAAGAGCTCCACAAGATCCAGGAGCAGCTCTGCCTGGTCCAGGACTCCAATGTCCAGGTGATGCCCCTTCCCAGGCCAGTCTGTCCTCCCTGCCACTCTGGGATGGGTCCCCAGCCCCCATTTGAGGGCAGGTGGGGCTCTCAAAGCCTCATGCACTGCCTTCCAGAGCCCTCTATGCTTATGAAGCATATTGCAGCCTCCCCAGGCAAAGCACAGGGAGCAACTCCTCATCCCCATCTCCAGGGAAACGTGAAAGTCCCATGACATCCTCTTCCCTCACCCTCAACTCTGGTGGGCACATACTGTCCCTGCCTCACCTGCATTTTCACTCATGCCTTTGGCGTTGGATCGCCTGCCCGGATGCCAGCCTCAGTCCGGGTGTAGCTCCCAACACTGGCATTTCACAGCTCGCAGCCAGGCTGTCAGCAGAGGGTGAGGGAAGCCGCTGCTCTCTGTTCTCATCCAGCACATGAGTCGAAGGAGACATGGAAAATGATGATATCTGTGCAGAGGGAGCTGGGGGCTGGCACCTCCGTGCCACCCCATTTGTGGCATGCCAGTGGGGACGCTCTGCATGCTCTGACAGCTCTCACTATAACATCCACATATTCCAAATTCCCTTGGAATTGTTTGGAGAGATGTTTTTTGGAGGAAAAACTTTATATATTGGATCTCTTTCAAGGATAGAGTATTTTTACCAGGTTTTACTTACATCAGTCCAGGACTGTTTGTCTTCAGACGTGCACTATTTGGACCCAGCAATTCTAGCGAACCTTGGAGTTTGCCCCAGGAGCCCTGAGCATTGCAGCCCTCTTAGGAGAGACAGAAGGAAGCAGAAAGAACACCTGGGGACATGGCCAGAGCATTGTCCCTGCTGCCCCCCGCTGCCCCTTCACTGTCCACAGAGACCCTCCCCTGGCCACACAGCTTCTGAAGTGCAGCAGCACCCGAGACAGGCGGGCTTCATCGGGGAGCAGCGCTGCGAGCTGTGCACGCTGAGACTAGCACAGCGCAGTGCGGGTCCTGTTGGGCACAGGGAGATGCCTCCTCCGGGCATCCTGTCTCCTTGGGTTACCAGCAGCTCTGCCCAGCCCCGCAGGGGTGCTCCTGTGGCTTTGCAGACGGTCACTACCCCTCCCCTCCCTGCCCCTGCACAGCCCTCAGCCAGAGCTGGCTCCTCCCTGTAGAAATGCCATGGCTGGGACAGGCCACTCCCCTGCCCGCTGCCCACCGCCACCAGGCACGCCCCGTGCAGGCTCCACTCTGACCTCCGGCCACTCCCAGAGCCCTGCTGCTCCCTCCCCACCTCTTCAGGGACACCCCAAAGTTGATAAGGGAGAAGGCTCAATATTTACATGAAAAGAAATGGAGTCATCAAGGCATGATTCTACCTTTTACCAGAATAAGTAAAAAGCCACTTTTTATTTATTCGTTCCCAGCTGGGATATTTTTCTCGCAGATCCAGGGCCTGACTGGGAGCCCAGAACTTGCCTCACTGCAATTACTTTAATGGAATTTTTACACTGACAGGAAGGGGGAAGTTGAGCCAGAAACTGCTAAAAGCAAGGTGGGCGTATGAACATCCTCCTCAGTGCCTGGGCTTTTCTACTTCCTGCCTTTTCAACATGAAAGCTGAATTTTTTAAATAACGGGAGACAAGGTTGTTACTTTCACTCCCTGTCATAAAGAAGTCTTTCTCCTCCTCACGACCCATGCGTTTTGTTAACCCCCAAAGTACCTGTGCGAAGGGCACCCGAGTCTGAGGGGTGACGTGGGCCTGCCGCGTGTTCTTCCCGCTTCCATTCCTGCGGCCTTTCCTTTGCAGTGGAATTTTCCAAAGAACACGGAAATCCACAGATAGTCAAAGCAGAGGACATTTCCCCAAGGAGTCTGCCTTCTTGGTTTTTTGCAAGACTTAAAGAAATATTACTCTGTTCCAAAATGCTTAACCAAAATGTGATATTTGGGGTATTTTTGATGAAAAAAGACCAAACTGTGTGATTCAGTGTAGAGAATAAGCAAGCGATTACCCCGCCCGCCCCCAGCAGTGGGAGGCTAGAAGAAATGAGAATGGCAAAGCGGTGATTGCTGGAGCCTCGTGACGATAGTGTGGTGTGGTCATCTTACCTCTCCATCGTGTGTCCTTCCGAAACGTCCTGTGACAACAAGTACTTGTAAAAGTAAGCAGATAAGAATACTGAAAAATCACATTTGAGTACAGCTCAGGTTTGTTCTTGAACATTAGGAGTTTTTTTCTTCTCTGATAACTTTTCCTACTTGAATTGGGGACCTATTTTTTTGCATGTTTTCTATAAAACTGACCCCAGAGCCCTTTTAAGAAGCCATCTTCTTAAGCCATAAAATTCCACTTTATTGTTGATAAAACAGAGGCATGGATGTGCACAGCAGCAAACCAAGAATCAATCTCCCACCCAAGAAGTTTACTTCATTGGTTCAGAACTTTCATTGAGGCTGTGTGTGCCCCTGATGCTTGCCAAGTATGTTGGGTTTTTTTCCAAAAAAGGTTGGGTTATGAGGGAGAGGTCTTCTAAGGCTGTTGGTGTTGGCACCTAGATAGCATCATGGAGGGCACTACATGGGTGAGAGCTGTTCTGCCTAAAGGCCCTGCCACCCTCCGAGTCGGGAAGGCAGCTTCTTGCTCTTTTTGAGAGCATGCGCGCCCTCTGCTGGCTTCTCTAAGGAGTGCCTAGAAAGACACCTGTGGCAATAGCAAATGGCGTTTTCCTCCATCCATCCATCCTTCTGTCCACTCATCCATTCATTCATTCTTCCATCCATCCATCCACCTGGCAGACACCCACTATGTACCAGGCACATGGGTAAGCACTGTGGGGACACAGGGATAAATAGGACAGGGTTTCCACCCTGAGAGCGTGCACATCGATGGAACAGAGTAGCGCACCGAGCAGTCTGTTATTAATACATAACACTAGCAGACATAGTTTGCCTTTCTTTGTGCAAAAGCTTCATTCATTTATTTGTTCATACATGTATTCATTCCATTCATTCATTTATCCAATAGTTTTTATATGCCCAAAGAGACAAAGGAGCAAAAAGCTCCCTTTTTCATATTAAACATTATTATTATATTATCTAACATTTATTCAATATTTACTATGTCTCATTTAACCACCTATGAAGTATGTGCTGTTAATGTTGCTGTCTTATTACTGAGGAAACTAAGGCTTTGGAAAGGTATGAAAATTGCCCAAGGCTCGTAGATGTCAGTAGATGGTAGGGTGGGAATTTAAGGTATGTCTGACTTAAGGTAGACTATAATGCCTGTCATCAATAACGGTTGCATTTATTTGAACTCTAATCAAAAGATAAACTGTATCCTACCAGAAAAATGTAATTGGGTTTGAGTGTTAGGTTTTTGCTGACGTAATGAAGGAGAGGTTACCCTATGCACTGTAACAAGCCACGCTATAATAGATAGCGAGGAGTGCATGAAACACTAATCCTCAAAGGTTTAAGATGATGCATACCCAGAAAATTCTTCTTAACTTCTAAAGTGGTAAGGAGCCCTCATTTCAAAACTGCAGGCTTCTCTCTCGGGGGTGAGAGCACGAGGGGATATTGAGGAGGTCAAGCGTTCTGCTGAGAAGGGCAGGAGACCAGACCCAGTCCCAGCTGGGAAGCAGCTGCTTGCACTGACTGATCCGGAAGCGCCCTCCATGCGTCTGCAGGTCACGGCTCTGCACCTGCCTCTCCAAACCTGCTCTGTCGCTCAGCAAACGTCAGCGCGTCGGTTCTGTGCTGTGTGAGGTGGCACTGCACTAAGTACAGGAATTGGGGTTAAAAACACCAGATTCCAGGAGGCAGAGAGCCTTCCTCCTGAAGAACTACAAGCTACAAGTCAGGAATGGAATGGAACATTGCCTGTCGAGAATCATGATAGAGACAGTGTCATTTTATATTTTTAATGCCCAAGAGGTGCTTTGGTTAAAAGAGCTAGTTTCAGGTCTTTAGTTAAATTATTTTTACAATTGTTTTTCTTAAAACTTTAGAGTCATCTTACAGATCCTATTTTATTTGCATATCTATTAATTTGGTCTAAAAAGAGCAATACTCCACTGGTTTTTTATTTCTGTTCAATTAGTTTATAAGTTTAAGAGATTGTGAATAATCAACATTATCTACCAAAGCCATTAATTTACAAATTTAATTTATCCGAATCTTTCAAACATTTCATGTACCTAACAACACAGACTTATAAACCCAAGAAGTAGAAGCTTTCTAAGCACTTAAGCAACTGTTTTAAATCGAATACACCAAACTTATTTGAACTAAATTAGCATTCTAATAAGCACTTAAGCACTCTATACAAACTTCCTCAAATTCTCTTAAAGCTTTCAAATTAAAACCACCAGGCTAATATATCACAGCCTCTTGAATGTCTGCGATATCTCAGATAACAAAATGTATAGAGATTATCAGGATGATTATAAAACTTAAACATAACTTTAAAGTACATGCGCTTGATGTCACACCATCATCTCCTTGCTTATTTGCCTACCTGGGAGTGCAGTCACCCACTTAATTGATGCAGATTTGCCATCTCAGCTGAGCGCACTGGGTTGAAAATTCCCAACAGTGGGTATAGACGCGGGTCACTTGTCAGAGATTCAAGGCCAGGCGCAGACCCCGTGCCACAGGTTAGCAAGCCCTCTGCCACCGTTACTGCATTATTCATTCCATTCACAAGATGTTTATCCCTTCTAATAAGAAACCGATAAGCCAACCCAGACTCTGAACAAGTACATCAAGTTATTTAGAGAACATCTGCATCTAGTGGCTTTCACACTGTTAGACCTTGGTCACTTAACTGTAACCTTCATGAAGGCAGGGACAGCATCTCTCCAGCCCACCACTTTATGTCCAGCGCCTTGCACTGTGCTTGGAGTATCGCAGGCACTCTGTCTCCCGGTTCAGTAAATGAACTGTTTCCAGGCAGGTCAGACGGAGCAAGAAATCTGACTGTTGCTGTGGCTGGGGAATGCAAGGAAGATGCACATCTGTGAGGGCCCAGGTGACCCCAACCTCATAGGCGTTTCTGTTCTGCTCCCAGATGTTTTTGCAGCAGCCAACTGTATCCCTGAGTTTCAGCAGCACCCAGCGGCCCGAGGCTCAGCAGCAGCTACAGCAAAGGTCGGCTGCAGTGACCCATCCCCAGCTCGGGACAGGCCCCCAACTTCCAGGGCAGATCACCTCTGCCCAGGTCACAAGCCAGCACCTGCTCAGAGAATCGAGTGTGATATCAACCCAGGTAAATGTGCCCTTCTCCAGATTCAGTCCTTGCCACTAGAGCAGACAGCCTCTTGCAGTCCAGGATGTACTTGATTCCTGTAGCCTACATGAACTAGAAACCTACCGTGCTGCTCCTCTGTGGACTGGGGGTACATTATGGTGGTGAGCTTTTTTTTTTTTTTTGCTTTTCTTCTTTAAAGTCACTTTGAAGTCCCAAGTTGGATTGGCTTCCCTCTGTGGCCTATTGATGTTCACCTTAGTCCCTTGCTCTGGCCCTTAAAGATACCATGCAGCTGAAACTTTCAGCTTTGATGCTGACGCAGGGTTGGAGGTAGATGAGGACACACACTGACATGTCTGCAGTCCCTGTCACCTACTCCTGGTTTTAGCTATTATCCACGTGAGCAGCCACCACCGTTCATTGTGCCTTGCCCCAGGCCCACCAGTGACCTCCCAATCCAACAGGGTCGCCAGTAGGTAAATGGCACTTGAATGGAATGGAATTCAGAAGGGCTGAGCCCCTGCTTCTGGGAGATCACAGATGGGAAACCATCCTTTCCTCAGGCCTCTCACGTTCACATACACCTTTGTGGCTTCAGGAAACGTCTGCTGAGCCCCTGTTACTCACCAAGACCCCAGGGAACAAAGATGAACAAGAGTTGTCCTGAACCTCAAGGAGCTCCTAGTCCTGTAGGAAATCTGGGAACTTAGAAAGAGTGTACAGCACAATGCGGACAAGTACATGTGTAAGACAGTTTAGTATATCTTTATCCAGCCATAAAGCTATTGCTTGAAAATGTAGCCTTTTGATTCAAAAGGTCATCAGAAAAAATGAATGGGTGAGAATGGCCAAAAAAATTCTGGAAAAACTGAGGAAGGATTTACACCATCTGATATTGAAAAATTTTATAAAAGCTCTAAGAATTAAAGCACTGTGGTAGCATCGTGTGAATGGACAGTCAGTGAAACAGACAGAAACCCAAAAGCAAATTCAAGCCCGCTCCTTCATTCATATATTATTTTACTCAACAAACATTCATTGAGTGCTCACTGCATGTCAGGCACAAATTCTGAGCACCAGAGGGACAGCAGTGAACAAAAAGGAAAAGAAGAAAAGAATCTCTGTTCCAAGCGGGGAAGAGAAACAAACAAGTAAAAACGACAGTGAAATGGCGAGCGAGAATGCTGGTGAGGGCGGAGTGAGTTGGAGTTTTAAAAAGGTAGCCAAGGAAGCCTCTCAGAGGAGAGAATTGTCTTGTCTGTTTGGGTTGCTATAAGGGAACACCTGAGGCTGGGCCATTTATAAAGAAAAGAGCTTGTCTGGCTCACGATTCTGCAGGCTGGACAAGAAGCACGGTGCCAGCATCTGCTTCCGGGGAGACCTCAGGAAGCTTCCACTCCTGGCAGAAGGCGAAGGGGGAGCAGCTGTATCACCTGGCGAGAGAGGAGAGAAGGGGGAGGTGCCAGGTTCTCTCTAACAGTCACATCTCCAGGGAACCAGTGGAGCGAGAACAGCGCCCAGGTCATGAGGAATCCGCCCCCATGACCCAAACACCTCCCACCAGGCCCCACCTCCAGCTCTGGGGACCAGATTTCAACATGAGATTTGGAGGGGACAAATATGCAAACTATATCAATAATATGTGAGCAAAGACCTGAGGGGGTGAGAATATCGATATCAGGGGACATAGAAGGGTCAGCAGATGGGCAGTCCCTGAGGCAGGAGTAGGCCCAGTGACTCAGAGAAACAGCCAGGAGGTCCACGTGTCCAGAGTGGAATTTGTGAAGCAGAACGCAGTTCAGTTCAGCGCACATTTATGGCTTGCCTACCGAGAGCATGGCACGGTCCTAGGCCCAAGGGATTCAAACACAATCCATGGGAAAGACAGTCACAAGGTCAAAATGAGTCAATGAATATTATAGTTAGTATATCATCAGGGGAAAGGCCAGGGTGGGTAGAAGAAGGAGCTGCTGGGGATGTTTCCTGGAGAGATGACACTGAGTTGAGTCTAAGTGTTACCTTTCTCAGGGTCCAAAGCCAATGAGAAGCTCACAGGTGCTGCAGGGCGGCGGCCGCTCCGTGAGCAGCTTGGCGTCCCAGTTCAGCAGTGCTGCTGCTGTGCTCCCGCCAAGCCTGAATCTCACCACACCTGCCTCCACCTCCCAGGACGCCAGCCAGTGCCAGCCCAGCCCGGACTTCAGCCACGATCGGCAGCTCAGGTACGGAGACAGTCCTCGTTTCACGGAGAACCAAGACGTGGTTTCACCGTTCAGTTCAGCTCTCCCTTCTGCTGCCAACAGAGTCAGTCAGACTCTAAAGCATCCACAGTTGAGCTCAGCTAAGGAAGTGGCAGGAGAGGTGACCTGCTGCATCCATCGTCCTCTGAGAGTGGAGGGCGGAAGTGGGGATTAGGGTCAACCGTACAGGGTCCAGCCAGGCTGCGCGAGCGAGCGCTGCCATCAGCCGGTGGGTCTGCAGCTTGGTGCTGACCAGAGTTTCCCATCTCGCTCCCTCTGCTCCAAGGCTGTTGCTGAGTCAGCCCATCCAGCCCATGATGCCTGGGTCCTGCGACGGGAGGCAGTCCTCGGAGGTCAGCAGGACGGGACGGCAAGTCAAGTACGTGGCCCGGGGTGGAGGGAGGAGGCAGAGCGCTGCCTGAATGGTCCCAGGCTGGCAAAGTCTCATCCGCCTGGGCCCGCAGCGCTCACCGTGAGCCTTGCACAAAAGGCAGCGGCAGAGTGTGCCCATGGCCTTGAAGGGGACCCTGCCCCTTAGCTTTTCTTCCACCGTTTCCTGTGGAAGCAGATAAAACTTGGAGTCAGCACCCATGCTTAGAACAGGACCTGAACAAAGCAATCAATCACACCCCCAGTTTGCCATCATTTTGGGACTTCTTGACATGTCTAAAAACCTTCACCCCTGGAAAGTGTAGCCCCAGCCCTAGCTCCCGCTGACATTCTGTAGGCACTTGAATCCCTGCAGTGGACCTGACCCCTGCAGATGCAGCCCGCCCCTCCCAGACACACGGCCTCCTCTCTCACTTCCGGGTCTCTCCTCCTCCGCTGTACACCACCTCCACCACCACCACCACCACTGGCAGCTTAACTGCTAGGGACAAAGGTTACTGGTGACATCAGGGTGAATAGTTTAGAAGCTACTGGAAAATAGTTTCTAGCCCTTTGAAATGAGGCAGAAATAGAACTAACACAGAGACGTCTCTTTTGTATAAACACTGCTTTAATTTGTGTCCAGAGTTCACCAGGACAATGCTGGCTGCTCAGGCCTGGTGGCCCTCAGGGAAAGGCCTCACAGGCAACCCCTGGGCCCATCCCCTTAGAAGTCCCTCCTGCATTCTGGAACTTGGGAATTAAAAAAAAAAAAAGAAGTCCTTCCGTGCCCTCCTTCGGCCTGTACAGCTAGGAACAGCAGGTGGTCATTGAGCCTTTCTCGGGGTCAGGCGCCTCTGCGTACATTATTTCATTTTATCCCGACAAAAACTCTATGATAGGGGGGCATGCTCCTGTCTTTATCAATGAAGACACTGAGCTTTAAAGGGTTGTGTTATGTTCTCTGAGGCCACACACTGCACGTGGCAGTAGCCTTCGCCCCTAGAGACTTTCTGGCCCTGGAGACTTTCTGGTCACAGGAGGATGAGAAGGGGACCGCATGTTGCTGGAAGCTGGCTTTAAAGTTCTGTCCATGCTATCAGTCAGGAAGAGGGTTTTGCTTTTGCTTTTGAATTTTTCCTGTTCTTTCTAAATGATCCAAATAAGTGGAAACAAGAATTCATGTTACATCACTTTCCAGAGATGTTTAAAATGCCATGAACTAGGCAGATATGGAAATTCTTTCCTCTGGGAACCCGAACTGCCATTTTCGGTCAAGCCAATAATTTACACCCTCCCCATCTCCCCGACTGTCTCTTCCAGACATGACCTAACAGCCCCGGCCCAAGTGTGTCAGGATGTGTCTACACACATGCCTCTTCAGGGGAGGCTTGGAGCCCCCAATGCCTGTTGCAGACGACCCCACATGGGGAGATGACATCTCTAGAAATACAATGCAGAGAGGACTTCTCTGTAGTGTCTGCAAACATCCGTTCCTAATCCGTAATCTTCCAGACCTTTCCTAAAATGGCCTTTCTCTGCCCCTTGTTAGTGGACCATTGCCATCAACATCTCTAAAAAAAGTTTCTATTGTGGTAAAATACAAATAACATAAACTGTACCATTTTAACCATTTTTAAGTGTGGTTAAAACGGGTCGCCTTTTTTCTCTCTATTGCTAGCGTCCTTTGAAGCACAGAAGTTTTTGATGAAGTCCAATTTATTCTTTCTTTTGTTGCCTGTGCTTTTGGTGTCCTATCAACACTGCTTTAAAAGGATTTGTTTTCTCCTTCCCACGTGAAACCAAACAGGTATGCCCAGAGCCAAACCGTGTTTCAGACTCCGGACATGCACCCCGCCAGCAGCAGCAGCACCCCGACGCCCGTCCTGCTGACGGGGCAGGCGGTGCTTCACCCCAGCTTCCCCGCGTCCCAGCCGCCGCCGCAGCACTACCTGCAGGTGGGCACCCCGGCCTGGGGGGCTAGGGAGCCGGGGCCACGCTCACACCCCAAGTCTAAAAGGCCTTCTCCTCCTTTGCTCTCAAGGTGGTTCTGTCACTGGTACAGAAGTAAGCCCCAGAAAGAGTCTTATTTGAATGTTTTCCATGCCTAAAGTGTATAAAGTCTGTGTCTATGTAGTGTGAGAAATTAAGAACCAGCTATTATGCCTCATATGGTTGTGTGCTCAAAAGGTCCATTTTTAAAAAGTAGTTTTTAATCAAGGTTTTATATATTGATTTTTTTTTTTTTTAGAGCAAAAGTCAGGCATTGGTGACTATGTCGGACTTTTCAGTTCTCAGGACACAGACATGACTGTGGATGGGAAATGATGAGGCGAGAAGGCAGGGGGGTGGGGAGCATGTGAGGGGTCACCCACGTGTTTCTTCAGTGGTAGCAACAAACACGTTTGGGGGCACTTGTGTGCGAGCCACAGGCTACGGATACAAAGAGCTCTTCAGCCTGCTTGCTGCCCTCGGGGAACTTGGGGTGCGGTGTGGGGCGGTGGGTGAGCACAGCGTGCGTTTGGGCTCGGGTTAGCGCAGAGTGGGGGTGCTGTGGTGGGGAAGCCATTGTGGAGGGGGAGGGGGGTCTCAGGCACCTGTTGCAGAGCCGGACATCCAGGAGACGCACAGGGTGGGGGTGAAGGGGGAAAGAGAAAGGGATAGTGTCCAGCAAGACACCTGAGCAAAGTGCAGGGCAGGTGTGCCCAGGCAGCCTCGAGGGTGGGGAGACGGGGTTACTTGGAAGGGGAGAGTTCATGGAAGGGAATAGTGAGAAATAAGATTGAAGCTTCCAATGTCGGGCTTTGGCCAGTTGAAGCTTCTGAACTTCACATCAGGATGTTCCCAGGAGGCACTGGTGAATAGCAGCATTTGGAGGTAGTTACGGGATCGGGGACCAGCAGTGAAAAGTGTGCACACCGCATGTGTGTTTGCGTTCTGCCCCGTCGCTTATCTGCATGTGGCCTCAGGTTCCATCACCTAAGAACATTCTGGCTACATGTAGATCACATGTACATGTTTACAAACCATTCTCCAAAGCCTCAGCCCAGGTCCACTGGGCCAGAAGGAACCGCCAGTATTGGTGGAGAACTTGGCTTCAGAATTCACCCCTATCTTGCAGAGCCTAAGGTTCCTTTCTTCCCCATCCACACCCTGCCCTAGGTCTTGTGAGAGCCACCTCTCCCCACGTGACCCCTCAAGAAAGAGAGTTCTATAGTCTGACCAAATCTGCAGCACAGCCCCACCCCTGTGAGGCAGCTGAGGGACTGAGGAATCAGAACCACCTCTGGAGCCCTTTTTCTTTTCTTTCCAGGTACAGGCACCAACCTCTTTGCACAGTGAGCAGCAGGACTCGCTGCTTCTCTCCACTTACTCACAACAGCCAGGGACCCTGGGCTATCCCCCGCCTCCGCCAGCGCCACCCCAGCCCCCGCGCCCTCCCCGAAGGGTCAGCAGTCTGTCTGAGTCGTCAGGCCTCCAGCAGCCTCCCCGGTAGTACCCCGGCGCTGAAGTTGGGACACAATCAGCTTTAACCAATGGACAAGGGGGGGTGGCCGTGGGAGATGGGGCCCGGAGTCTGAACTAAACCCTTGGCTTTTGTGCACACTGCGTACATTTCAAAACTCCTGGATGGTAACTGTAACCATCTCTGGAGTGCAGTGGCTGGCGCAGGGGGAAGTGATCAGGAATATTGGCCGTGTTTCCCTTGCCTCCGAGGTTCTCGGGCACACTCTACAGCCATACTGGACGGGAACCAAGTGCCCAGTGCAGGTGTCGATACCCCGTGCACTTTCAGAGGTGGCGCATCGCGCTGCGTCCCCCAAGAGTGCACTGGTGACTATAGCCAACGGTGGCCTGTCCGTCCTCGCTAGCTGGCCTTCACTCTCTTGATCGTCTTTCCTTTGTATTAGAGAAGGATTGGGTCAGAGATCTGTTGGAGAGGGAATAAAGAGATTATTTTTCATTATTTTTAAATGGTTGTTTTTGTTTTAATTTGCACAGCTGCACAGAGGAAATAACTTAGGCACTTTCTGTTTTTAAAAATCATAAGGCCTCATGACTTCATTTGGGGACCACAGTAACAAAAACAGCCCACCAATCAGATAGAAAAGCTGGTCACTAACCAAGCTACAGATTCACACCCTCTGGCCTAAGCCCTACAGGATGAGGCTTTTCACCTCATGCTGTACGGGCAGTGATTTTTTTTCCCCTGAATATAACACTGGACTATTTCCTGTTTACTTCATTGATTGCAACAGAGGTGGACTCAAAGCAAAGCACAATCATGCCAGCTGACATTCCAGAATTCTGTTGAGAACTCTGAGACTATGAGGGGAGAGGTTTCACAAGCCAGACAGGCCTGGGGGGCGCCAGTCCCCAAGGAAACTCTGCCGTGTGCTGGCCCTTTGAGTGAGAATGCTGCATCTTTCTACATATCTTTCATGAGAATACTGAGAATTGGATTTTCCTTTTCAAAATGCACTTTGCTTTTTTTGTATGTTTTGTTATGTTGAGATGTTTCTAAAGAAAAGATTTTATGTAATTATAAGATGAAGCGTAGTGAATTGTACAGCTGTTGTAATAATGACCTATTTCTATATAAAATAAAATTGTATGGATTATGTGTAAATTATTTTGTATCTGAGACACCAGTTCCTCTCCCAAATATAAAAGTATAAAAGTTTTCTTGTGTTTTTCTGTGAGTGGAAATTTTGTAATAAATTAACAAATTTGTACAATTTCCTCTGTCCCTTGTTATACATCCACGCATACACCTTTTCACCAGTAAACATATTTTTTTTAATTTCAAAATGTTTCAAGGATAATCAAAGATACGAAAAAGGTAGAAACACGCAGTAAATAAGTTGGGTAACGGTGTTAAGTTTTTGAGCTATGTGCATCAGCTCAGCCTCTTAGGTCGTGATCTTTAAGTTTGTGCCAGAAAAACAATGGTTTGCTTACTGTAGAAGTGACAGCAAGACAAAAACAGAAAAAAGTTCCTGGGAACATTTCAATCCTGACATGAGTGGAAATGACCAAGACATTCTCCACCAAAGCATTCATTCATAGCCCATAATTAAACTCACCCAGGTTGGTTTCCATGGGGTTTCACTGCCAACACTTAGATTTCAGTGATGTGGGGAGGCACGTGTGTCTTTAGGATGTGTACATATGCATGCCATGTTGGGGTGGGGGGAGACATAGCAGCATCTAGAAGGTTTCTGCCAACTACAGACATCCCACTCACTCATGACATTTCATTACATTGATGCAAGGGTACCTTGGTGTAGCGTGGTTGAGAACCACTGAGATGGCAATGCCCTTTTGAGAAACATTGGTCCAAGAAAGCTAAATTCCTTCCCCTTCTCCATCGATACAGCTCTGTGCTTCCCCCCGCCCTACAAAATGGGGATAGCTCATGTCAATGCTATAACTAGGATCAGTTTTGGATGGTATGAGAGGGTGCTATATAAATACATTCAAAAGGAGTTGTATTACACAATTGTTCTATTCCTGAAAAAAGGTAAGTCAAAAAATTTTGCATGCACTAGAACGTTTACTCTTTAAAGGAACCAGAAATGAACCCCCTTTTTAAGAGAAAAACTATGTGTGAAACTGGATTAACTTGTTTTTAATTTGATGTTTTGTAAAATCAAAGTTTTATAGATCTTATTTTTCTGTAAGAGTTTGTATTTTAATTTGCTATCAGAATCCTTACTTCTAAGTAGAACAAGATTTTTAATGGACACAGCATATTTATTGTCCTAGGATTTTCTAGCTGGAAACCATTAAAAGAGGGTGGAGTGTGCCTTGCTACTAATTTAATTTAGCTTTGCTTAAATCTTACACATGTTCAGAATTTGGATAAACTCAGAAAACTTATTGTGCAATATTTCTTTAAATCCACATACACCAGAGGAAGTTTAATCTCTAAGGTTTTGATTCATTAAATTTTGCTCATTAAAAAGCTATGTTGCAATCCTGTCCTATTTCCAAAAAAACCATGACCTTTCTATTTGGAAAACTATAAAGCCTTGGCTCATGAGAAGTGACTGAACTGTGAACTCTGGAGTATAACAAGTTTATGGTGTTTTAAACTCACTCAGTTAAAATACAGTGTCTTCTGTCTCTAATGATAACTAAAGTTCATTAAATTAATTTTAAAATTTTGTTTATACACGCAACATGGTGTACTGGCCAACTATTAGTTCTAAGCCATGACATTTTGCACTCATCTAAATTATCTGGTAAAATTTGAGTGGTACAAGATTGCTTCAGTTCCTCTCTTTGTGTAGACGCAGGCTGAAGATCTCAAAGGCAGCCATTAATATCATAGAGAAATAACAAATTTGGATGCTCCAGAGAAATGCTGTTAGTGGCTTTTTCAACAGACACACATGAACTTCATACCATACATATGAACAGCTTTATTTTTCTGGGAAAGAGGGCTCACTGGAAACAAAAAAAATCTCACTTAGGATTTTTGCATAACCACGCTTAGGCATATCTACTATATTAACTCCTTTTTAAATTATAAGTACTCTTTTTTTTATAGTTCATGTTTAACTTTAAGCATGAAGTCATGAACTCATGGCCTTTTATAAACTCAACTTTTCTGACTAACCATTGTTACTATTTTATTTATGCTCAAATTGGCACAGCTTGGCAAGTGGGAGTTTGCTCCTGCGTCGGACTGCTTTGTCTCTGGCATTGCAATCAAAAATCAGATTCCAGATTTCTTTCTGGACAACAGGCTCAAGGCCCATCTTGATTTTTTTTTTTTCCTGCCCCAAAGCATGGACTCAACTATTCTCCAAGGGGTCCTGACTCCTTTTAATAAAAAAAAAAAAAAAAAAAAGAAGATGAAAGCTGGCATTGCATACAAGTGCTGCCTCTGTGGCTGTTATTGGGTCATTCTGTCGTGATAGAGCTGAAAACATTTCTTTCAAAGTCATGAAATCACACTGATTTCTGTGATATATTGTATTCTATCTTTCTAATGTGATTTTGTTAACCACTAAGGCTTTCTGCTAAATTGTCATTTCATATAAAGTCAGTTATGAATTGTTTTTAATTTCATATACTTCTCTGTGCCATTCCTCTCCTCTCTGCCCCACTAGCAGCCGCCGCCTCGCCCAGGCCCCATTTCAGCTGGGTCACAGCAACAGCGTCCTCACTGACCTCCCAGGCCCCAGGTTGTCCACACACTACCTCCAGACACAGCTCCCTTTAGCTCCTCTTCACTACCTGGCGCCTTTCCTTTTAAAACTCTTTCAGTGGCTCTTCTTGGGCACAGCCCTGCATGAAACTGCCGAGGAGGACCCCTCCAGTCCCTTAGGGTTTGTTGTCCCCAAGGCTGATGAGGACTGGAATGCAGCCTGTCCACTTGTTTCTTGCTGCCCCCACAGGGAAGCATTCAGATCTTGTTCATTTTAAGGATTCTTTAAGGATTTAAGGATTCTTAATCACTAAAAATAAAAAGACATGGGCAATTGGCACAGCTAACAAACACCAGAGAATTACAAAGCACATAAAGTTCCTATTAAGTGGTTCTGGTCTCTGGGCGGGGCCCAGCAGTCACTGGCCTGGCCCCTGGGGCTTGGGAAGGAAAAAGAAGCTTCAAGAGCCTGCAGAGCTGTACTGAAACACAGAGAGCCCCAGGTAAGCTAGTGATTTTCAATCCTCAAATCAAACAGTTCAACCTTTGATTAAGGCAGCAGAATTGACATATGAGAGAGCCATTTTGTAGATTTCCACCGGAGGGGTCTGTTTGCTTCAACAAGAGGTAAGATCTATTCACATTTTGGCAGTTATATGGCAACTTGAGTCAGCTGGCACCAGACTTCTGATTTATTATAGAAATGTAATAAATGAATGGTGCCCCAGAAAGCTGTCCTTTAATTCCCCTCTAGTGCTGGGAGCCAGTTAGAAAGGGCAGGATCACATTTTCAAAGAGTGATTGCAGGGACTCAGAATCAGAACAATGATCCCACATGGGCCATAAGGTATGAAAGGCCTGAGGCAGGTTTCAGGTGCCTGAGCTTGAGGTAGAGGAGGAGGAAAGCAGAGCACCTGTCATCGGGTTGAAACAAATTCTGCCTTGTTAACAGAACCCCAGTGTTGTGCAGGGCAGCAGCAATGTCTCTAGCCCAGGCCAAAAAACCCAACCCACTATTAGGCTAAGGTAATCATGACAATCCCATTTGCTCTGGGCAGGTATGTGCTCTCCCAGCCTGATTATAAGGGAGTCCCAGTCTTAGCCAATGACAGGTAGAAAGCTTCTCAAGGTTTCTAGAAAGGATTTTGTATTCTGATAAGAGACATGAGGGGGTAAAGTTTGCCTGTTCATCCCCTACCTCCTGCTTTTGAGGACAGTTGGGAAACCCAGGGTGCAGTATCCATCCTGATTTGGGACGCAAAGGCCTGGGTTCCTGATGAGATCCTAGGCTATGCTCCAGTCCTGAAACTGCCTCCAGTCTTGTCTGTAAGACCCTGAAACACGTCCGTTGCTGAAAGCCATGTTAGTATCTTAGGGGTGGCATGCCTTGATGTGGGCATTTTCCCATCAAGTGCCAGGCATTAAGTGGGGCCTTTCAACTTTGAACATCAAGCTCATCAGTTCTAAGAAATGCCCTTGAATTCAAGGTATCATCATCATGAAATTTCAGAACTTTAGAGATAAAGAGAAGATCCTAAAATCTTTCAGAGAGAAAACAGGCCACAAAAAAATGGCCCATGACTTCTCAATAACCACACTGAAAGACAGAAGACAATAGAAAATGTCTTCAAAATGCTGGGGAGAAATTCTTTTCAAACTAGAATTCCATACAAGCCAAAATCTAAACTTGAAGCTTAAATAAATAGCTTCAGATACTTGAAGGCTCAAAAACTTTAGCTCTCGTGCTCCATCTTAAGAAATCATTAAATGGTATGCTCTTGGGAAGAAAGAAAAAGGAAGGCATAGATCCATAGATCCAATGGACTCTCAGAATCTCTAGACTGGTGACATGCAATTTTTAGGCCTCCTCAAAGCTCCCCATCAACTCTTACATCACATTTAACCCACTCATCCAACCAGACAGCCTGCTGCTTCCCCAGGGCTCGCTCAGTATTCTTCCTCCAGTCTTTATGCCCCCAGGGATATAACAGCTAGAAGCAGCCACTCCCACTCCCCAGTGCTCCAGTAGTAAAATTACTTCTGTGAAACCACTGACAGTCTCCTGTTTGGGTATCTAATGGGTACATCTGCTTTTGCCTTACTTGAACTCCCTCCTCTTGGCTTATATGGGAACATTTTCAACTCTTTTCCTACTGCTCTAATGACACTTTACTAATTTCTTATAGCTTCTGCCTCCCACACCTCTTAAATGTAGAGTCTACCCTGACCTGTTCTGTCCTAGTCCTCTTGATTTAATCTCCTTGTACCTATAAAATCAGTGGCTCCTTTCCAATCCCACTGCAACTGCCTTAGTTCGACCCTCATCATTTGTCTATATTTTGTAAACAGTTTCCTACTACTGGTCTCCTTGCCACCACCTTGCCCTCTACTTCCAAGCTATTCTACAGTGTAGCCAAATTATTTCTAAAACATCTAATCGTGGTGCTGCCCTCTTGAAAACCTTTCAGTGACTCCTTACCACCGGTAATACTTAAATTCTTGAGCAAGTAAGTTCCCACAGACTATCTGATCTCTCAACCAAGAGTCTGGGAAGCCATACTGCTCCAGACCTTTCACGTGCAGCACCCTCTGCCCCATTATCCCCTGCCAGTCCTTCCAGACGCAACGCAAGCCTCCCCTCCTTTCTGCACCCCCGACACACCATGTACCGGACCGACACGACAGGCCTGTGGCTCCACCGCCCAAGACAGTAACGCTCCCATTCAGGAGTCCCCCGGCTCGACGGGAGCACCTCCAGGGCGAGGCCGTGTCTCAGCCACCCCTGGGTCCGCCAGCCAGGCACAGCGCCTGACACGGGGTCAGCAAATGTTGGTCGAATGAATAAGAACAAAAGAGCGTCCTCTCTCCCTGGCCCTGCTCTCATGCTGTAGGCCTGGGTTTTGACTTTCTCCGAAGACTTGGAGATGCGAGTCCCTAGGAGCCTCCCTCCCTGGAAGCCGGACTAGAGCCAGAGGCAGGAAGGTGCTGCCGTAGCCCGCCGAGGCCCCGCCCCCGAGGCCCGCTCGCTCTCCGCGGCGCGCGCCGCTTACGTCACAGCCCCGCCTTCTCTTTCCCTAGCCTCAGCCTCCTCCCGCCTCTCCAGGCGCCCCGGAAGTTGTACTTGCGACCTCTGTTTTCCTTCTCCCACAATCCCTCGCGCTCCTCCTTTCTGACTTGGGCCCGGCGGAGTGAGTATGGGTGGCAGGGTCTCGGCCTAAGAAATCCAGTGCCATCCTCCTCCGGGATTGTGCCGACTCGGACGGCGGGATCTCTCCCGAGCCGGCCCGGAGCTTCGCGTTCCGGGGAATGGGAATCCACGCCCCGTTTAAAGGCTCCCGGAGCCTGGGAGGGAGAACAGCCAAGCTTAGGGGATCAGGGACCGTAGGGGCTTCCGGGTCGGGAGCACCGGAGGGGCGCGGATACATGGGCCGCAGGGTGGCGGGCTTGGTGTGGCTGGACTCTTGGCACCAGGAAACGCCCCGAGAGCGGCAGCGTGGGGTCGAGCCCGGGAGGGAGGACTTGGCTTGGCCCTTTCTGCTCTGAACCCCTTCGCCTGCGTTTAGATGGCTCCCGCAAAGAAGGGTGGCGAGAAAAAGAAGGGCCGTTCTGCCATCAACGAAGTGGTGACCCGAGAATACACCATCAACATTCACAAGCGCATCCATGGAGTGTGAGTATCCCTGCAATTGGCCGGGGACTCGCGAACTCGCGTGTGGTTGTCACTTTCAGAGAGCTACCTAATCGTTTAAGGCTAAGTGGTATAGAAATTACGCGTTTCTTTTTCAAAATCGCAGATGTACTGCACGTACCCTACCTAAGGTTTGAAGTGTACTGCTCTGAAGTTAGTGAATGGAAACGTGCACTTGAGTGAAGTTTTTGGACAGTCTATTTCGGAAAACTTCCCGATGCTAAAATGAGAACATCATTCACTCGGTGCTTTTGCATTTGCATTAAACCTGGACAGGCTAGAAGGTGAAAGATGTGTACATGAGGGAGAGCGGGCCTTTTTAAAAAAACACTTAAAGATTGCAGGAACATTAAATAAGAAAAGCTGTGTCCTGCTTAGAATGTAAACACTTAAATGGGATTCATTTCATTGCCTGACCCACACAGACATGTACAGATAATACTGATCGAGTTACAGTACCAGAAATGAAAATGCAACAGAGAAACGAAGAGTGTATCGGCAGAGTTATAGGGCAGTATATGGTGGGGACCCAAGGATGTTGTGGATTTATGGTGTACAGAAATGTGAGGAATGTGTTTTTAATAGCAAAATGTACGCACCGAAATACTTTATTCAGGCCTCAGTCTGTGGAGCAGAGTTTCTTGCTCTTGACTAGGCAGTCTCAGGACCACTAATTTTGCCAGCATTTAAATGTGTGGCAGCATTCATATTGGGCCTGGCATCCCAGCCAAGTATTCACTCACTCAGCCAAGGAGCATTGTGTGTGTTGTCTTATTTGGAGTCTCTGAGATGACTTCTGGGTCTAAAGCCCAGTGCCTTTGTGTTACTGCTGGTTATGAGTAGCTGTATTCTCTCTCCGCCTTTATTTGGAACATGCATGCTTTCATTCAGGGGAAATGTCAAGCATTTAACTGTATCAGGTACTGTCCTGAGCTCTGGAGATACGGCAGAGAACCAAAGACCCTACCTTCCTTGTTTACTAAATGGCGGGGGATGGTAGGCAAGTGTTTAGATATAAGATGGTAAAAAAAAAAAAAAAGTGCCAAGTGGAAAGCAAGTCACAGGGTGAAAGGAGGGGTACTGCTTTAAAGAAACACAGATAAATTGGACATTTGTAAAGTGTGGGTATAAGCTGTGCAGGTGGACTAGATTTTTAGGCATTTTGTACTTCATCACAAGGACCTCCGTGGTACTATATCCTTGGGTTATTTCTCAGTGCTTGCTTGCTTGACAGTTCATTCTTCTGTGACAGTGCTTTATTCTTAAGCTCCATGGACTTGTTTTTCTTTCTACTTCACTAGCTGCTCTTCAGTCTCCTCACATCCCTGTTAATGTTGAGGAATCCCACTTTTCTATCTATGCTTGGTAATGGCAACCAGTCTTATGGCTTCACATGTGTTCAACTTATTTGACATCTCTACTTGTGTATATTAATAAGCATCTCAAACTTGACCTAACTGCCGGTGTTCGTGTCCATCCCCAGCCTGTTCTCTTGTGGCCTTTCCTATTTCATTCATGGGCAATTTAGCAAATCTTGTGGGCTCTGCCTTCTGATTTTTACTTTTTTTTCCCTGTGCCTGAATGCTTTTCTCACAGATAACTAAATGGCTGCTCGTTGCCATCACACCTCAAGTCCAATAGCACCTTGGCTGTGTTACTGAAACTTGTGCTCCTCTTCTGTAATGCTCTTTTTCCTGGTTTATTGTTCTCTACAGAACTTGATACCATTTGATGAACTCTATAGGTCGCTTACATAAGCTATGAGAAGAATGGGATTTTGTCTGTTTTGCTGTTATTTCTAGCACCCTTTACTTCTAGATGGTTATTTGTTGGTGAATGAAGCAAGCTTGTTTGATGGTTCCAGAAATAGCAAGGAGGCTGGAATGGGTAGAGCAAAGGAGAGAAGTTTGCAGTCTTGGGGGTGGGGTAAGACACCTCCTTAGGATGTTTGGTCTCTGCCTTTCTTGGAATGGCCTTCACTTAAACAAATGCTTGGCCTTTTCAGCCTGTGTAAAGTTCTGTGTTGTGTTTCTTAGTTAAGTGAAAGCATAAAATTAAAATAAATCTGTATGCCTTCTTGTTGAACAAAAGGTTACTGGTATCTGAGAGTTTTGAACAGACATAAGTTAATGAGTGCATGTAATGCTCCTGCGATAGTGCCTGATGCATGCCAACCAAGAGCTCCAGAGAACTGACTGGGTCCTCATCATACTTGAGAGACCTGCCTTCACATTTCAGGCCCCTGCTTTTTAAGTGTAGACCAAGTTATTGTATTGAGTGATCTGTTCAAAAACATGTCCTAAGACATGAAGACATGACACATAATCAGATTATATTTTGATTTGGGGGCGGGGGGGACTTCAGTGAAAATGGATTATAAATGATGGCGTTGAGGGCTTATCGTTTGTATTTCATTTAAATTTGTGCTCATGTCATTATGATTTGTTCACTTATGTTTGAATCTTAGGGGCTTCAAGAAGCGTGCCCCTCGGGCACTGAAAGAGATCAGGAAATTTGCCATGAAGGAGATGGGTGCTCCAGATGTGCGCATTGATACCAGGCTTAACAAAGCTGTCTGGGCCAAAGGAATAAGGTACTAAAGTTATCTGTGTTAGAAGGTGAACTTTTACAGTAACACTAGCTTGTCCAGCTCACTCTGCACAGTCCATGTGACCTTTAAAATACCATGATAGTGACTTGGGGTGAGCTGGCATCTGCAGGGAAGCCCTTTAACATGACCTGTGCACGGAGACGCAAGTGAAGGAGCCAGCAGTATGGGGTGGGAAAGAGCATTGCATAGAGCAAATCTGCGATCTGGGAGCAGGATGGTTGAGGTAGTGGTGGAACAAGTGACTAGAAGACCAGTGAATGAGGAAGTTGTCACTGTTGGGCGTTGCTACAGCACAGGGATTAGTAAACATTCTACAATGAATCGGGCAGCTCCTCCAGTAAAGAATTGCCTGGTCCAAATGTGAGTAGTGCTGAGGTTGGGAAGCCCTGCTTTATTGTGGGCGGGGGGAGCAGGAGGGAAGCTTATGCCACGAAGGACACTGCAGGTGCTAGAGCAGAGGGGGTACCAGGTAGTGGAATGACAGTAGGGTGGGCTAGTTGATTCTGTGAAATGGGTGTTCACGGACTGTGGGCATCTGGGTAATATTTAAACCTTAGGGTTGGGTGAGATGACCGAGAGAGGGACCTGAGACTCAACTTTGTAGTGGGCTGACATTTAGGGGTATGGCAGAGGAGAGGTGTCCAGTGAACCTTCAGTGCCTGCCTTAGGGTGATAAGGGAGGATATGGTGTCACAAGAGCCAAGAGCAGTCCTGGGTTTATAGGAATTGGGGCCTAGACTAACACCTAGCACAGCCTAGGATCAATAAAGGAAGGAGATACACTCAGCTATAATGGTCTTTTGTGTTTAGTATAGCTTGTAGAGTTTTAATAATAATGTTTCTCCAAATTTAAATGAAACAGAAAAATCCCATACAAGAATTCTCCAATGGTAGAGGCAAAAGACTAGCACATTTGGACTCATTTCTGCTTAGGAGTATCAGTGGTGGTTGCCTTAACATGTCTTAACAAGCATGCATCCTGAGATGACCGCATTTAATGTCTACCTGGGGGTATGTTTTATTTTCCAGGGAACTGGTAAGTTCCTCTTTGGTCAAGGTTAGAGCAAACGATAGAGCATTAGAAGGGTGTGGATGTGTGAATATAGCCACTGGCTATTTTCTTGAAAAGAAGCATTGACTTGAGCAACATTTTTATGTATTTTTATTAGGAATGTCCCATACCGGATCCGTGTGCGGTTGTCCAGAAAACGTAATGAGGATGAAGATTCACCAAACAAGCTCTATACTTTGGTTACCTATGTACCTGTCACCACTTTCAAAAATCTACAGACAGTCAACATGGGTGAGAACAAACCACTGATTGTCAGACATATCAAATAAAGTCAAAACAAAACAAAACAAAACAAAAAAAAATGTAGTCATGGACCCTTATGATCCTAGGGGGACAGGTAAGTAGGCTAGGTACTCACAGTTCAAGCATCAGCTAGAAATTGGTTTGGATGACATTTATTAAAGGCCCACAACGCTAAGCCATTCGTCAGAATTCCTCTGGGTTATGGTATAATTC
Organism: Propithecus perrieri; assembly: GCA_963574695.1. Taxonomy (NCBI): domain Eukaryota; kingdom Metazoa; phylum Chordata; class Mammalia; order Primates; family Indriidae; genus Propithecus; species Propithecus perrieri. Next base: position 11,441 of record CAUYRB010045282.1, on the reverse strand, counting down.
AGAGGTGGAAAGAGTAGATATTCATTGCCATTCCTTCTGTCTATCCAAAAAAGATTTTTTAAAAAATTATAGAACAATAATAATAACTGGCCCTCAGTGGGGGTTTGGGATTCCTATTGGACTAATTAATTCATCTGTGACTGCTTTGGAAACCAACAAGCGAGCATATATTGATCACCTATGATGTGCCCAGTACAGATGCAGGAAAAAAATCTAGAATATTTTTGTTATGCTTTAAGCTTAACCCATACTCTGTGAGCCTGTAGAGCAGGTGTGAAGGGACCTACAGTCATCAGATGTTGTTGCCAATGTGTTGGGACTTACCATGTAGGATTTCAGAAGCAGGGTAGATATACAACACCACAGAGAATATAACAATATTAGGAATATTAGAAAATTTCTGGTAGCGTTTTATAAAATATGGGACTTTTCCTTACTAAGAATGCAAAACATATCTCATCAGAAGCTGCATTTCCCATCTTCCAAAGCCATGATGGATAAAGAAATCTTGAGAATTAGAGAAGTGACACGGTAGCTATTGTAATACTTCTTTATTAGGAGCCAATGAAAAACTACATTTTTAACACCAGACAATGCCAAGACTAATAAAATACAGTTTCTACCCTAAAGGACCTTAAGATTAATGTTGCATAATAAATAACCATAGTTCACACATATTTTTAGCTTAAATAGAGTAGAAAATATTATCAAAAGCCAATTCATTTTTGTTTTCATCAACTCTCCTTAAAACAATTTAAACAGCCGCATGTGACTTTCCTAACAATGCTTTTCTGTGCCCATATTCACCTGGTCCAAGGAGTTTGTTTTGTTGCTGGATGGGCCCTCAGGTCTAGACTTTTTATTGCGATGAATAATTACAGCTGTCATTTATTGTGGGCATACTAGGAGGCTAGTGCCATGCTAAATGCTTTAGGTGGATTTAAAAAATTCTCCCAGCAGGCTCTTATGGGAGGTTTCGACAAATGGGGACTCTGACAGCTATTAAGTGGCCAAGCCCCAGGGTGTCATGCCGGGCCTGACTCCAAAACCCACGCTCTGTACCACTGCGCCAATGTTTAACAACCTCCAGTCATTCTCATGCCCCTCTTCCAGGTGTTTGCCTTATCTCAATATCACCAAAATAGTACTTTCGTAAAGTTTTCCCTAAATCAACTCACTTTTCATACCTGTTACTTGTCCTAAGCATTTTGGGCCATCAAAGTTTGGAGTTCATTGCACTAGTTATGTTTTTTCTCCAACAGGTAGTCAAATAAATAGATAAGCATTAAAACAAAAAAGTTTGCCCGTGTGCCACCTGCAATTATTTAGTTTAATTACCAGTGGTGCATGTATCACACTTGGGGAAATTCTACACAGTGTAATACTATTTTCATGTTTTCCTTCTTTGTATTATCATATTTTCTCTGGATACACATTCATTAGAGATGTCCACTTCCTTGCAAAGAAAGGAGGTGTGTAAAATCACATTTGCATTTCAATCACCATGAAAGCAAATTTGTGCATGGAGGAGGCACTCAGTCCACAGAGGCTAATCTCGCACAAACTGAATATAACAGGAAATATGCTTTTGGAGATAAATCCTAACAAATATAACTTGACAATTAACTTTGTCAGCTGTCTGGAAATACTAGAATTTGCCCTTGGCAGCAACGTCTTGCCATGTAGGATATTTTATCATTCAATTATTCTGGCTTTCTTTAAAACATAACTTTAAAAAAAATAAAAAATGATAGGAGAAAAAGCTTATGTTTCACCATTTGGGTTAATTGTTAAACCATGTCATTTAAAGTAGTTCATTTCATTATTATTATCGTTGTCATTAACATTATGGAAAGTCAACAGAATATATTGTTGCCAAGGGTGTTTAGGGGTTTTATTCATTTTCAGTAGTCAAAAGGCCAAGCCTATGTTACAAAACAATATATCTAATCAAAAGAGAAATCGCCATAGACAGGTTATTATTTGCCTACTTGCAATCAAACCAATTTTTGACTTTATAATTCACATAGAAAGATTAGTTGAGAAAATCATGATAATATATGAAAATGCCCTTTCACAAAAGTAATCTTCAAGGCTATGAAATAGAAAAAAAATAAAAATTAATTGAAGAGGGGACCAGAAAAAAATTTTTTTACAACATTCTGGACTTCTCCCAATTAGGACAAAGTCCTCATTGCTTATTCTGAACAGGCAAGCCCATTAATTTGTGCAGCGCAGGTGGAATATATTATAATACATTACCTTCTTTTGGTTTCTGGAACTTTAGAAAAAGGTAAAAACCTTCATTAATTGTCTCAACATCCTGAGAGGTAAATAAGTATTATCAAGTTTACTTTCTCAACAATTTGGAAATTGAAGCAAAATGTTAAATTGCTTGGTTCTGTTTTCAAATTTTCCATTTTGCCTCTGTATAAAGCAGGTGGGTAGTATTTGCATTCAGGACCTGGGACCTTGTAGCTCAGGACCTCAAGGTGTCAAAATAAGAGCATAGTGTCTCCAGGAGGCATCAGGAGCAATGTGGGGAGACTGCAGAGCTCTATGCTTGCTCGGTGTACCCAGTTTCGTACTTTAAAAAAAGGACAGGGAGAACTGGTCTCTTTCCAAAAACACCTGTATCCAAAGGGAGCAGAGCAATATGGTACAGACATAAACTTTGCTGTGTGCCTGGCAGTGCATGTATATGTCTGGGAGAGAGGAGAAGTGGTTGGAAAACTCTTAAGATAAAAAAGATCTGGCAACAAGGCTGGCGTCTGACATGGTTTTATGCCAAGGCAAGCTTTTGCTTCACCTTGACTTTATGTGAGTCCTACACTGGAGAACACCTTTGTGGGAGGGCGTGTAACACAGGAGAGCATCCTGGGCATTATGAGGAAGTAAGAGACCTGAGAACAGATAGTGTTCTTTCTTTTGAATCCTGAATTTGCTATTGGACATTTCAACATTATCTAAGGCATGTAAAACATCGTAAGAAGATGTTTTATAATAAAACAAACAATATACATAGAAATGAGGAAGCCATCAGGAAATTGAAGATTATTGCTGTTGTTGAGTGTTTCTTTGCTTCATGTAGGAAATCATGGCCAGATAGTGGAGCCTTTCCTTTACATTTCAGCGGATTTCAAGGGTGAACCAATTTGAGGCCTGGGAATCAGTTTTCTACTGCTACTTCGTGTTAAAATATAGTTGTTGGGTAGGTAGACACTAGAGTCAGCAACTTGGGTTAAACTCTTGGCTTGCCACCTTGTAGCTGTAGAATCATGGGCAATTCAGTTTCATCATCTGTAAAATGAGGATAATAATCATACCTACTTCACAGGTAAAGAGGAAATGAAAGTTGTAAGATATTCTGTACACTTTACCTATCATTAATGCTGACATTAGACTTGGTGTCCAGTGAAACAGAATTTCCAGTTCTTCACAATCATTAGTGGCAAAAAAAAAAAAAAAAAGTGGGAAGAAACAGAAAAATGTCCTTGCTTGTCATGAGTAAGGAAAAAGACACACTGCCTACTTTTATATCAGCAGCTCTGTTGCTTAGTGATTTACAGTGGGTGACAAAAATACATTATTGGAACATATTTTGCTAATCTGGAAATTAATCTTTCTGCAATCCACAAGGAGGGTGAGTTTTACACATGTTCTCCCCAGCCAGCTGCTGCCTTGTCCTCTGATCCAGGAGGACAATCGGCTTCTAGGATATGATGGAAAAGTAGGAATGTGTTTGACCAACAAGATAACAAAAAAGCAGAACTTAGCACAGTGCCAGGCATGGAGGAAGTACTAGAGAAATGTTTGTTTCTTTCCTTTCCCCTCTCTGGTTTCTTGTTGAACCCTTGAGAATGTCGTGTTCCACTCTCCTTCTGTTCCTGTCTGGGAATTATTTGGGCACAGCTAGATCCCTGCTGGAACATGAGTCCCTTTGAGGGCATCACTCCGTATCTTATGAATTAATCACACAACCTCTCATTCAAAACCTCTTAGCATGGCGCTTGCATGCAACAGGTGCTCAAAAAATGTTAAATATACAGTTGAAAGTAAGTTAAGTTGTCAGGATTGAGGATTATTTCCTTTGTTCATTATTATATTTCATTAAAAGGATATAATTCACTTGCTTGAGAAAGACAACCTGAAGGAGATTCTTCGGGGTGGCCTATTTCTGTAATTTGTAAAATTTGAGAGAATGGCTTTGCATGTTAGCTTATCAGACATTCTTCATGTTGCTTTCCCACTTTACTGTGAACTTTGTCCCTCATACAGCTCCTAGATTCGCTAGAATAGCTCTTGACTTGATTGCAAATTAAGACTCTTAAAGGGGTAGTTCACGCCAATGATTTTTTTAATGCCTACACTGTCAGTGGTTTGTAATTATTGCCACCATTTCAAATTTCTATAAGCATTTTGGAATGATTAGGATGACCGTTCACCGAGAACACAATATATACAATAATTTTTTTTTTTCTTTTGGTCTTTTAGCAGCTTTTTGCAAGGAGAACCAGAAGGGAGTAAATTGCTACTGTGTCCATTTGGATGGGAGCCCGTTTCAGGGAGATTCTGGGGACCTGGCTCCAACTTTGGCTTTTATTTTAGCCACTTAGAAGCATTTCCACTTGAGTCCTTGAAAGGCTTTTAGAGCCTTAAAGCATTCCAACAGCTATGAATTCTTAATAAAGACAAAATTTGACTTTTAGTTTGAGGTATTATTATTCGTGCTGGGAAATGGGGGTGAATGGAGAAGGAGAAGCAGAACAAAATTTTTTGGAAGGTTTAAAATTGCAGTTCTTTCCTTTCCTTCCCATCCTCTCTCTCTCTCTCTCTCTCTCTCTCTCTCTCTTCTACCTTTTTCAACCTTCCCCATAATTTGAAACAGCAGCTGGGAGAAGGAGCACGTGGACAGTGTTACTCAAACCATAGTGCGTTTATGACCATCATTATCAGAGTCAGGTGAGGTGTTCATTAAACACTCCAATTTCTGACCAGGACTCCAAAACTACTGACTCAAAAGAATCTCCATGCTAGGGAATCTTTAACAAGAAACCCATTTTATGTGCTTAAAGTTTACAAATTATTTGGGCTGTGTGGTGGGACTCAGGGATGCAAAATCAAGCCCAATTATTGTGTTTTTTTTTTTTAAATCTTTTCTCAAGTCTTGACTATTTTATTTTTACAAGTCATCTATAAAAGCCTATTTTAAAAGATAATTTCTCCTCTTGGAAAATATGAAGGACTATGGTTTGTATGATAGTTTTGTGATCATCCAGAAGCAATGGATGGGGTGCCTGCTGGGCCGCCACTTACATCTGCCGTAGATAAATAAACGCAGTAGAGCAACAACCCACCGAGCAAAACTGAGCGTCATGTTAAGTCTTCATTACGTACAGCAGTATCCCCACGACCCCTGCATAACTGAGATCCTGTGTGACTTCGTTGAGAAGATGGCCCATTCCTCTACCCCTAATGGAGAAAATGGGCTTTATATGGCATGCAAATCATACTCACTCTCTCTAAAATCTTACTGATGTAACCAGATTTAGTACTGATCTCCTATTTAATATGTCTTAAAAAGCAGCAAGAGAATTCAAATCTAGGTGCCAAAATCAATTCCTGTCATTCCACAGGACTGTTAAAAGGCTTCATTCCAAAATCATATTTCTTCCTATTCAAGTCTAACATTTGGGGCTATGAAATTGTTTACCCTTGGTTTTTAAAAAATCAGTTTACTGACATGTTTTGACGGATGCCGTATAATCATATCCTCTATTACCAGGTATTGTTCATGCTTCTCAAATTTGGTTTTAATCCATTTTGCATACATAAATTATCAAATAAAAGCCCGTCATTTTGCAACAAAAGTTCAGCCCCATATGTATCAGGGGACAACTTTCTACTTCTTACGACGGATTCCCTTTTGGAAACGGCATAGCAAAGGGTGGCCATAAAAAGTGGATTGGAAGTGAAAATGCTTGGCAATGAGAAAGAAGGTCGCCACAGTGGTGTCTAATGCCTCTCAGGATGATGTCAGGAAAGAGGAGGAAATGTCAAACAGCTAGATGCTAGACTGCAAGAAGTCTAGAAGTCTAGAAAATATTAATGATATAAAAAGGAGAGAAAGCGGGTCCTATCATTGAGCGGTGTGAGCTTCAATATACAGAAGGCAGAAAGGCCAATCAAAGAGGTCCGTGGTCTGAAACCTGGAACTTGGGAATAAGTTACATAATACGGCAAAAAGGACTTTACAGATGGAATTAAGGTTAAGGGCCTTAAATGAGATGAGCCTGAATTATCCAGGTGCATCCAATTTAGTCACATGAGTCCTTAAAAGCAGAGAACTTTCTGCACCTGGAAACAGCAGCGAGGCAGCAGAAGGGAAAGTTAGTGAGATTCAATGCGTGAGAAGGATTGATTTTATTCACTTTTTCTGACTTTAAAGATGAAGGAGGCCACAAAGTAGGGAATGTGGAGGCCTCTAGAAGCTGAGACTGACCCCAGCCAACAGCCGGCAAGACGCTTCTGCAACCACATGGAACTGAATTCCGCCAGCGACCTAAATGAGCCTGGAAGCAGCAAGGCCTGGAGACCTGGAGACAGAGAAAATGGGCTCAGAAAAGCGTCTGGAGCAATCCACAGGCGTGGTGCTTTGCGTTCTCGTCTGAAATTAAGTAAGTAAGCGTGTCTGATGTCCCTGAGGTCTTGCAACACACAGTCTCGAATCTTTTCTCTTCCCTCTTTTGTCATCTTTTTAACAAGGGGATGTTGTGCTGGTTACAACTTCAGAAGATAAACTTTGTGGGAAAGGACCTCAAGCCCTGCAGGTGTGGCCTAGCTTCCAGTTCGAGGAGCCAGAATTTAATCCCAAGTGCTGCGTTCAAAGATGTGTGTTTGAGACATCCTAGAAATCTTCCCGGCTCTATCAGCAGCTCTGAGTTTACCTAGCAGGTGCAGGGCGCTGTCTGGCGCAGAGGAGGGGTCTGAGGAAAGATCAACTGGACCAGAGAAATGGCCTCTGCCTTCAGGGGAGGTATCATTGGGCTGGAAGGGTGCAAGGCAAAACACCCGGAGATGATTTAGGGACGCTGATTAGGGTTTTTATAACTTGAAAAATAGATAAACAGAACAAAGAAAATGTAATGCAAAGTGCAAGGAGAATGGAGTGGCTTCCTCGTGAAGGTTGCCGGCTAGTGCTTATGTCTCCTGTTTTACAAATTGTTTCATTTGGGTAATAGCGCACTAACCTTAAAAGAAATTTAAGAAGAAAAATAACTCATTGCCACTATGCCGGCACGGTATTTTCTGTTTTTTGCTATGGCATTTTCCCAGTCTTTATTGTATCTATACAGTTGCTCTCATACTGGTCTTATATATCTATTCTGTTTTTAAAATTTAATATGATATCATTTTCCATGTCATTTCAGTCTCTGCATCATTTCTGATTATTTCATCATATCCTATTATACAATTATGTGAATTCTTCTCTTTTACTTAATTTACTCATTGTTTTGACAATATGATACCATTGTAATGAACATCTTTTTAATCATAGCTTTCTTTTAAAAAATTATTTCCTTCAGATAAATTCCTAACTGTTGAATTACTGGATCCAAGGGGGTGACATTTTTAAGGATATAAAACCGCATTTCCAAAGGGTTGATCTAACAAAACAATGCTGCTAGCAATATACCAGTTTTTCAGGTTTGCTTGATGCAGTTTTAGAATTAAATCATACTTATTAGCTGTTGTTTTGATATAAATAATATTGGCTAAATGCTTCATTTGTCACTCATTTGCACGTCCTCTTATGAGGATGTCTATTCGCAGCCTTTCTGCATTTATCTGTTGAAGTCTTGCCAGTGTACATTTTTAAGCTGCATTTATTCATTTGATACAAATTCGGTGCCTGCTCTCTGTTAGGGATAGTGCTACATGCCAGAGGCACGCCAGGGAAGAGGATAGCTCTGTTTCGTCCCTTGACCCCCGCTGTCCCCATCCTATCCACATTCATCTTTAAAATATTATTCAGTAGTCTTACGTGTTAGGGCTTTCCCTTTTTCCAAAGTGAATCTGAGAATCATCATAATAAGCTCTATTTTAAAAAAGACCTTATACATGCTAAATACACCCCGCCCCAGGAAATTAGTTCTTTTTCTTGAAGATGGATTTTGATTGATGTCACAACGTATCTATATCCCTCAATTTATTTGAAACTTCTCTTATGTCTCCCAATAAAACTTGATAATTTTATGTCAAACATATCCCTTAAATCCTTAACATTTTATATATTTTGTTATGAGTGAGAATGGGATATCTTTCCGGCTAACCAATGTCAGTGTTGTGAACGATGGTGAGTCTTATAATTTTGCCATTTTCTAGGATGTTGCTTATTAAATTTAAAATCTTTAATTGGCAAATAAAAATTGTATATATTCAAGGTGTGCAACATGATTTGATATATATGTACATCGTGTAATATTTCTCCTAATCAAATTAATTAATACATCCATCACCACCTATAGTTACCATTTGTGTGTGTGAGGGGGTGGGAGGGTATTTCAAATCTGCTCTCATCAAATTTCAAGTATACGATACAGTATTATTAGCTATAGTCACCGTGTTGTACATTAGATCCCCAGAAGTTATTCATCTTACAACTGCAAGTTTGTACACTTTGACCCAACGTTTCCCCATTTTCCCTACCCTCTAACGCCTGGCAAACACTGCTCTCTCTGTTTCTATGAGCTCAACTTTTTAGATTCTACATATAAGTGAGATCATGCAATATTTGTCTTTCTGAGTCTGGCTTATTTTACTTAGTGTAATGGCCTCTAGGTTCATCCATGTTGTTGCAAATGGCAGGATTTCCATCTTTTTTATGGCTGAATCATATTCCTTCGTGTCTGTATGTGGGTGTACAGCACATCTTCTTTATCCTTTCATCCATCAAAGGACCTTTATGTTGTTTCCACATTTTGATTACTGGAAATAATGCTGTACTGAATGTGGGGGTGCAGACATCACCTCGAGATACGGATTTCATTACCTTTGGGTATATGCCCAGAAGTGGGATTGTCAGATCATATGGTCATTCTAGTTTTAGTTTTTTGAGGAATCTCCATACTGTTTTCCATATTTACAATTTCCATAAACAGTGGGCAAGGGTTGCTTCCAGCAGTTGTCAATGATGGTTTGCTTTTCAAAGATTAGAATAGTGTTGCCCATGACTGATTTTTCTCACCATATTTTTCCACTTTTGTTTCATATATTATTATATTAGAATTTGAGATATAACTTAGATGGCAGAGGTCATGTTTGTTTTGATCTTATTTTTATTTTTTTTTTTTGAGACAGAGTCTCACTGTGTTGCCCAGGCTAGAGTGCTGTGGCATCATCTTAGCTCACAGCAACCTCAAACTCCTGGCCTCAAGCGATCCTTCTGCCTCAGCTTCCCGAGTAGCTGGGACTACAGGCATGTGCCACCATGCCCGGTTAGTTTTTTCTATATATTTTTAGTTGTCCAATTAATTTCTTTCTATTTTTAGTAAGACGGGGTCTCGCTCTTGCTCAGGCTGGTTTCGAACTCCTGAGCTCAAACAATCTGCCCGCCTCGGCCTCCCAGAGAGCTAGGATTACAGGCGTGAGCCACCACGCCCGGCCTTGATCTTATTTTTAAAGGACATAATTCCATTTTCTCTGTGTTACTTAGTCTGAAATATTTTAATATGTATCCTCTTATTTCTAGCTTACAATGCTTTATTAAGGATATTACATTATTACAAATCCTTCAGTAATATTTTAAATAGTCAATGCTTCTAGAAATTTAACATACTGATATACAATCATACACTGCATAATGACATTTTGGTTAATAATGGACTGCATATACGACCGTGGTACCATAAGATTATAACGGAGCTGAAAAATTCCTATTGTCTAACGTTGCTGTCATAACATCACGGTGCAACACACCACTCATGTGTTTGTGTCAGTGCTGGTGTAAACCTACTGTGCTGCCAGTCATGTAAAAGTCTAGCACAGACGATTATGTATAGTCCGTACTACTTGATAGTGATAATAAACTACTATGCTACTGGGTTTATGTGTTTACTATACTATAATTGTAATCATTATTTTAGAGTGACCTCTTTCTATTTGTGGAAAAATAAGTTAATTGTAAAACAACCTCAGGCAGATCCTTCAGGAGGTGTTCCAGAGAAGGCATTGTTATCACAGGAGATGACAGCTCTGTGCCTGTTCTTGCCCCTGAGACCTTCCAGTGGGACAAGATGTGGAGGTGGAAGACAGTGATATTGATGATCCTGTCTCTGCGTAGGCCTAGGCTGATGTGGGTGTTTGTGTCTTAGCATCTAAAAAAAAATTTTAAAGTAAAAAAAGAAATTATAAACTTATTCTATAAGCTTTTTTCTATTTTAAAGAAAGAAAATATTTTTTTCAGCTGTACAATGTTTGTGTTTTAAGCTAAATGTTACAAAAGAGTCAAAAAGTTTAAAGTAAAAGTCGATAAAGTTACGGTAGGCTAAGGTTAATTTATTATTGAAGAAATTTTTTAATAAAATCAGCGTAGCTCAAGCATACAGTGTTTATGAAGTCCTTAGACAGTGCAGTGACGTCCTGGCCTTCAGTCACTCACCACTGACTCGCCCTGAGCAACTTCGAGTCCTGCCAGGTCCGTTCATGGTAAGTGCCCTGTATGGGTGCACCATGTTTCATCTTTTAAACTGTATTTTTAAGATGCCTTTTCTATGTTTGGATATGTTTAGATACACAAATACCCTTTTGTTACAATTACCTACAGTATTCAGTAGTAACATTCTATACAGGTTTGTAGCCCAGGAATATGGCCATATCATGTAGCCTAGGTGTGTAGGAGGCCGTACCATCTGGGGTTGTGTAAGTACACTCTGAGATGTTTGCACAAGAATAAAATTGCCCAACGGTTCATTTCTCATAATGTATTCCCACCATTAAGCAACCCGTGACTGTAATATACTATAGTAATAAATTTATGTTGATATGTGTGTATGAAATACAATGTTATAGAATGTTACTCTTTTGTAGTGCTAAATCCTATTTGCCAGTTTTGTATTAGCGACTTGTAGATATAAATATCTAAGAGTGGTGTTTTAGTTTTCTTTTTGTGTTATCAGGTTTTAGACACAATGCGGAGAGATAGGAACACTCATGCACTGTTGGTGGGACTGCAAACTAGTGCAATCTCTGTGGAGAGCAATATGGAGATACCTTAAAGAGATACAAGTGGAAGTACCATTTGATCCAGCAATCCCATTACTGGGCATCTACCCAAAAGAACAAATGATACTGTATAAGAAAGACACCTGCACCCGAATGTTTATAGCAGCACAATTCACAATTGCAAAGATGTGGAAACAACCCAAGTGTCCATCAATACA